>JASXSY010002106.1:0-78472 GCA_034509805.1 Sipha maydis
GATTTCAATTTTGAAAGTAGATTTGGATACTCCACTTAATTTACTATGCTTTCACTGTCGTACATTTTTCATATTCGATATCAATGTATTTAAATTTAAATTATGAATATGATCCATTTTTACTCTTTTTGTTAGTAAATTTTTAAGTAAAAAAAAAAAAAATCGGAAAAATAAAAATGTTAAAGCATAGATAATTTAGTGACGAATTCAAATCTGATTTCAAAATTAATATCAGAACATTATATTGGGCGTAGTGATTGAAGTCGTGAGCTATGTTTTCGACCAAAAATGAATCACGCTCCAGGTCCCTTAAAAATCATCATATATGCAAACACAGTACACACACACGGCATACATAATATTTATTTTTATCTATTTTTTTCCAATTTCTAGAAAATTCATAATTTATGTTGTATAGTATGTATGTATAAAATATTGTTTTAATTTTAACAAGTTGACTGGCAAGGAATTTTCAGTGAAATCATTCTACACGCTGTGAGAGTTAAATTTAATACCTACTCAACTATTTTTCCGTCAGCGCCGTCTGAAATATTATGGTTTATCATTATACAGCATGGCTATTTTAGTTAATAAAAATAGATTTTATTGCTACACATCAATGATTATAAAAATATCAATTGATTTAAATGGGTTTTGATATAAAAATAAGTGAGAGTTAAATTTAATTCTCATAGCATATTACAATATTTTTAGACCTTTCCTATGTATTTTCATCTTATCGTCATTGTATATACCAACTAGTATTTATTCTATCCGGAAAAAGAAGTAGATGTTCTAAGTGTTATGATGAAATTGTGAAACATGGCGGCTGAGCTCATGCCCAAAGGGTTACAAATCAATCAAACTATTGGTGTACTTCTTGTAAAATAGTATTATGTATGGATTGTTTTTTTACTGTGCATAAAAGTGTGTTAAAAAAGTAAAGAATATAATGATATTGGTAAAAGAATGTAATATAAAAGTGTTTTACAATTTAGTTGATATTGACTTGTAATTTTTAAAACACTGCTATTCATTAAATAATAAAGATATCGAAATGGTGTTGACTTAATATTATATAATTTTTTCTCCTCTATTCAAATATGGAATAAAATGAAAATTAAAAACAACTCTCGTGTATTAAAAATCATTAAACGAAAGAGAATCATATTTAACTCTTATAGCGTAGGAAACAAATTCATTGAGAGTTTAATTTGATTCTCAAATCGAAAAAAATAAGTATGATATAAAACTATTGACGTTCTCGCGTTCAACCCATGAGAGTTAAATATAATACTCATGCCAGTGAACTTGTTGATAAAATATGTGAAATATGCTCTTAAAATAGAAATATAACAAAATATGCTCTTATAGAGGAAAAATAGCTGAATATGCAAAATATGCAAAACAAAAATGATTACTATAAACTCCTAGTACAATGAAACACATTTTTATATCAATTAGCTATGTTAAGAATGATCATTGAAAAATATGCAAACTCCTATAAGTCCCTAGCCCTAGCTATGACTCAATGGCTCGCCGAACCGCAAGCTCGTTGGAACGCTGATTAAATGCGCGGCTCGTTTCCTTTGACGCGGACACATCGGACCGACAATTTTCGGATAGACACGAGCCTGGCCGAGCTGTACCGCGCCTAGACGAGCAAGAAAGTTCCCACGGCGCGTGTAGAGTACCAAGCCATCAAATTTCACTCGTGACTCGCCGTGGGAATCCGCCTTTACTTTCATTTTCGAATTTCGAATTTTGAATTTTGATTAGTCTAGCATCTGCTATTGTTTGAAACTAATGTGTAGTGCTTAGAGAGAGATTTTTTTTGCTTTTTTTCATCTTTCAAAAAATCCTATTTTTCATTTTTAATGCTATGGACTGTAAAAAGGACTATCATTATGGAAATAAAACTAAAACTCTTTAATCCAAAAGAAAAAAAACAAAGGAAATATTAGTACTATACATAGAAAATTTATTTTATTTAATTATTAATTTTTTGTACTATTAAATTGCATTCTCTTGCGTCATAACATTTTAATGTATTGGATCATTTTCATACATTTTCATCTTTTATTTTTATAACAAAAATTAATGAATTATCAATAACACATATTTATCATAACAAAATATATACATATTACGATAACAGTCATGTAAACTCGAAACCAGGCTTCTCATCACTTAACGGCAATAGTCAGACCGCGGCCGTATTGCCGCATGCTCAACTGCGGTACTCACTTTCGAAATTTATATCTCGAAACTGGCCAAAGTGTTCCCTTAGATATTTTAACACCTTTTGAATCATGACCTCCCTTTTCGTTGACATTATTTTCAAAACCCGCGCTCTCCCGGAACATGTTCAAAAAAATGTTCGAAAAATCTCGTTTCGGCAATAGTCCGACCGCGGCCGTATTACCGTATGCTCTACGTTGGTACTCACTTTCGAAATTTATATCTCGAAACTGGGCAAAGTGTTCCCTTAGATATTTTAACACCTTTTGAATCATGACCTCCCCTTTCGTTGACATTATTTTCAAAGCCCGCGCTCTCCCGGAACATGTTCAAAAAAATAATAAAATATGGCCTAGATGTAACATAAATTCACATTACACTAATAAGTAATAAGTAAGGCTAGGATTTATATGCATTTTTTCCTTAAGTCCAAATTTATTGGTTATCAGATTTTTCCACGATTCGGCTTATTCTCGTTTAAATAGAACCAAAATTTTTGCATATTTTTGTATATTTTGGTAAATAAAATGCATTTTGTAGAATTTTAGATTCTGAATGGAGTGATGGAATCTTTTGGTTTTACAATGATGTGTGTTTTTTTTTATTTTTGTGTCTGACGACACCTTTTTTGGCAGTAAAAATGCTTCGATTTGCTTAGTAGCAACTTTTCTGAAAGGAAAGTGAATCTAGTTGGTACTTAGGGGGGTCAAAAGTAAAAAATTTTCAATATTTTTTAAATGCGACGGGAAAAACCCTAAAAAAATAAGGGGAAAACGGGAGTTTTTACGCAAAACCAGTTTTCGACAAAATCAAATTTTTTATTTTGCTATAACTTAAAAACTAATCAATGTAAATACTTGAAATTTTCACTAAATGTTAAGATTAGCGTTCTCTATACACCGTTTAATTTTCAAAGTATTTTGACTTTTATTAAGCTATTTATAGACAATTGAAATTTTAAATTTTTTTAATTTTTTTTTTTTAAAATAACGATTAAATTTTTTTGGCTGGCCAGAAAATCTTGAAAATTCAATACAAGGTTTCTTATAAGTTGTTCCTTAACTGATAAAAAAAAATCTAAAATCGTAAGTCACAATTTTTTTTTATAAGTGCTCAAAGTTCCAATTTATACGAAATATGTAAAGATTGCGAAAATTTGCAAGTTATTTTGTAGATAAAAAGTCATACAATTTTTTCTGTTCATACTTAAGGTTCAAAATTTTAACACTAGGTTATCTATAAGCTACTCTTCAAAAATCTTTAAAAAAATTTAAACCGGACTTAGAGGAAAAAATTTTATGACTGTTTGAAATTTAAATATTTACGAAATTGCATAAAACAGCAATTTATTCTCAAACGATTTATAATATTTGTTATAATTAAAAACTATAAGTCGCAGATTTTTGAAATTTCTACCAGCTGTTAAGATTGGTATTTCCTTTATGTCATATTTTTTTCAAAATATAATATTGATTTTTAAGCCACTTATAGGCATTTAAAATATTTGATTTTTTTACATTTTATTTTTACAATCGGTGATAAAAAAAATTTGGCTCATACAAAATACTTGAAAATTAATAGAAAGATTCCACAGAAGTAGTTCTTAATGTCATTCAAAAATTATTAAAATCCATATGCACAATTTTTTTTTATAAGCGTTTGAACAGCGAATATTGACATAAAATTACATGTAAAATATAATATAATGTATAATATTCTAAACTGACAAATGATATCGGGTTTTTTAAAATGCCCTAACTCAAAAACGAAAAACCGCAACAACTTGAAATTTTCACCAAATCTTTATATTGACGTTCTCTATACATGGTTAAGATTTCAAAGTATTTTGACATATTTTGACTTATTTATAGACAATTTAAATTTTCGATTTTTGTAAAAATTTTGTTTTTAAACATCTATAAAATTTAATTGGTTGAGCGAAAACTCTTGAAAATTTTATACTAGGTTTATAATAAGTTAAACTTATCGTAACTAAAAAATATCGGTGATCGGTTAACTCAATTTTTTTTTATAAGCCCTTAATGCTCAACTTTGTATAAAATGTGTAAAAATCACGATAATTTGCAAGTTATTTTGTAGATAAAAATTCATAAAATTTTTTTTGTTCATACTTAAGGTTCAAAATTTTAACACTAGGTTATCTATGAGCTACTCTACAAAAATCTTTAAAAAAATTTCTACCGGACTAAGAGGAAAAAATTGTATGACTGTTTGAAATTTAAATATTTACGAAATTGCATAAAATAGCGATTTATTCTCAGACGATTTTAAATATAAGTTATAATTCAAAAAGTATACGTCGTAGATTTTTGAAATTTCTACCAGCTGTTATGATTGGTATTTCTTTTATGCAATATTTTTTTCAAAATATTATATTGATTTTTAAGCCATTTATAGGCATTTAAAATATTCGATTTTTTTACATTTTATATTTATAATCGGTGATAAAAAAAATTTGGCTACTACAAAATACTTGAAAATTTAATCGAAGATTCCACAGAAGTAGTTCTTAATGTCATTCAAAAATTATTAAAATCCATAGGCACAATTTTTTTTTATAAGCGTTTGAACATCGAATATTGACATAAAATTACATATAAAATATAATATAATGTAGAATGTTCTAGACTCACAAACTATATCGCTGTATGCAACTGCCAACCCATCCTAATTGAAAAATATATTTATCGTTTCAAAATAAAATATACTTTTTACAATGTTTATAAATAACAATGTATTATATCCTAGATTAACATATGAACTCCGTTCAGAATCGTTATTCGTATAAAATGATATCTATCGTTGCATTCAAATTTAACAAATCCATTGTAATAATGACCAATCCTATAAGCGAGGTGCACTCCACCCCTAACTGTACAGCAGAGCGAGGCCCATCCGGTTCTTTTTTTAATATGATAATTGAATATTAGAAATTTAATATGAATATTGTATACCTATAAATACACCTATATGCAATGATCGGTGTTCGACTACGGAGTACGGTTTAAGATAGTATGGTTGCCCGACGACCTATGATAAGATAGTTTTAAACTGGCACGGCTTTTAACTAGAACAGCTAGAACATTGACCACTAGCGCTTGCATCGTGATGTGTACCGATATAGAAGCAGAATTTATGAGCTTATTACTTTTTTCCCGCGCTTTACTAGTATCAAATATTTTCCTAATAATGCCACAGACTATATGAAATTTTCTGTGATATTACTCTCATACTCATAGACTTCTATAAAAACCACGATTTGAATCCTGATAAATACTTCAATATCTATCTATTATCGTAGTCCATAGCTCTATCATCTATTATATATACAAATTTACATCCGTAGAAGATAAAACAATAATTATTCATAAAGTTTTGAAATTTAATGCTCAATTGTATTAAAATTGTGTAACTGTGCTAAAAATTAAAATGCCGTGCTGTGTACCTAATTGTCCTTCACATGACAAATATGTAAAGATAAGTTCTTTCAAAGTTCCAATGAATATTGCCTTACGGTCTGAATGGGAAAATGTCTTAGGTATTTCCTTAACTAATAATTCTCGTATTTTTCGTAACCATTTTACTACTCATGATGTAATAGATACATAGGTATCTGGAAATGGAATAAATTAATACACGATTAGTACCTTTACTTATAGATATATAATGTATTTATGAACTATTCAACTATAGGTAAAACATAACATATAAATATATTTGAAGGTGTGCCTAAAAAAACCTAGTTCTAGAGATCTAGAGATAGAGATATACCGGTGATTTATAATATATTATATTGTTAACAATTTTAGTAAGAATTTATAGTTAAATAACTTGTTTACACCATAATAGACTTTTTTCAAAAATTTAACTTTACTCATTATGAATAGTTAAATAATAATATAACAACATAAACTATAAGAATGTTGGTACCTAGTACCTAACTTATTTTGAGTATCAATTAATTATCTGTTTATTATTTTAATTAATGGTTTTTTAGAGGTTTTTATATTTTAAACAACAATATAAAGTTTAATGTGGTTTTTCTTATGGATAGAATTATGGAGCCTAATTTATTTACTGCCCCGGAGCCCTTTCCAATCTTGTTACGCCACTGCTGGTAAGTATAATTTATTTTCATTGAATATTTTAACATTTTAATACTTCTACATAGTTGAAATGCCGTACCTGGACTTAATTGAAAATGAAATTATGTATACAAACGTTATGTGTTCAAATGTGGAGTGATGATTTCCCAAGTAGGACGGAAAGAGACGTATCTAGTGTGCGCCTTTTCACCGTCCCGTCACGTCGCGTCTCCGACCGTCTCCGTACCGTAACGTGACGGAACGTAACGGAACGTATCCAGTGTGCGTGCTACTTAATGAGTCGAACAAATATAATCTCCCGGTTTCTACATCTGTTCCCACCAACGACCTTAATGTCAGTAACAACTCACTACGGCACAATCAACAATCTTTCCCGTCTCATTATACTGGCCCTATCTTTATTCTCGTCGAGTGTATCGATACGGAAAGAAATTTGGGTAAATGGCACCCAGTAAAGGCGGCCAAATTTTTTTCGACCAATTTTATGGGCATCACTAATATCAAACCCACTGGTTTTAAAAAAATTAAAATTACATTCGACTCTATTGAACATGGGAATTTGTGCCTTATGTCCGTATTCTTAACGGATCATGGATTCAGTGCCAGTATCCCTTCAAACCTCATATACTCATTTGGTGTAATTAAACTCGATACAGATTTCTCCGATGATGATTTCCGTGAAGGTCTAACTTCACCCTTTCCAATTGAAAGTTTTAGACGCATAACAGTAAATAAAGATGGTATTATTACCCCTACTCGCTTGGTTGAATTTAAATTTATTTCTCCTAACCTATCTCAAAACATTACTGTTTTCAACATGATTTTTGAAGACACTCCGAGAATTCGTTCTCCAGTCCAATGTAACCGCTGTCTCCGTTTTGGCCATACCCAAAAATTTTGTCGTAGTGACCCCAGATGCAGTCATTGTGGAGGCGTTAAACACTCGATCATCGATTGCCCCACCGTTTCCGCCACCGACCCTTCCTGTCTTTTTTGTCACCTACCACACCTGGCCACTGATCGCAGCTGTCATGAGTGGTCTATCCAGAAGGAAATCAAGAAGATTATGGCCACTGAAAATATCTCTTATCAAGATGCAATCATTTTCAAAAAAAAACAATTTTTATTCTTCTGCATTTAAGTATTCCGATGTTACGAACAGACAGCCTCCTGTTTCTAATGTAATTGTACCAAAACCCGCTCGACTCGTTGATGACTTTCTAAACCCTAACGAAAGCCACCATTTTTTCAACTCAAAAAAGTCTAAATTCAAAGCTCGTCCCTTATCCCCTACCAAAAAAATTTTTTCTCTTTCTTCCAAGCCGTGTTACTCCCCTCCCAATGGTAGTTATTTAATTCAATCCGCAGCACAGGGTCTGACTCCTGTTAACAAAGTTACTTATTTCTCTTGGGTTTAATCCTTATCCAACATTTTAGCGAATACTCTTATAAACTCTCCCACGCTCTCTTCACCTTTTTCTCCTTCCGCTCTCCAATCCTTAATTGAATCTTCTTTACACTCTCTCCTTATCGTTCCTACCCCGAACGATAATTAGCTCCCCATAATGTCTAACTCCTATAGCTCTATCAATTTAACCAATCCTACTAATATTCTTCAATGGAATGTTAGAAGCTTAAAGGTTCGTCTCCTCTCCCTATAATATGTTCTTTCCTGCCATAAATGCTCCATAGCCCTCCTTTCGGAAACTTGGCTATTACCTACTCGTTCAGTTAATATTCTTAATTATGTCAGTTACAGGTCAGATCACCATGACGGTTATGGTGGTGCTGCAATTATAATGCATAACTCCCTTATGTCAAGACCTGTTTCTATTGTTGATTCCACCCATAACAATTTAAAATTGATATCGTCGGCGCCGAGGTGTCCCTCCCAAACTCGTCCTCGCCTCTAACGATATGGTCTTGCTACATTCCAAGTGATTCTAACATTCCTATAGGGGTCTGGGACTCCCTTTTTAGTCTTGTCCGGCGCAATTCCCTGCTTGGTGGCGACTTTAACGCTTTCCATCCCGCCTGGGCTCGCACTCGTCCTCACGTCGTGGTAATCTCATCTATGACGCTATTAGTCCCCTAGGTCTCTGTTTTCTCAACAATGGTAATCCTACTTATATAGGACGGCCGGGTTCTCCAGACTAGGCTATTGATTTATCTCTTTGCTCACCCGATCTCATTTGGTCTTTATCCTGGTCTGTCCTCGATGACTCTCATGGAAGTGATCATTTTCCAATATTGATATCTGCAACCACCGGCAATGATTTCCATGGTACCCAATTGCCTGATCCTCTTCACAATCCTATTGATGAATCACGTTGTACCTTCAATTTTAACAAGGCTGATTGGTCCTCTTATTCAAATTTTATTCAATACTCGATTGCATCTACACCTCTTGATCTCCCTTTAGTTGATTCTTATTCTACTCTTACGAAGGTCATTGATAGTGCTGCTAAACAATTTATGCCATCAAAAAATATTGATCCGAAATCCTTCCCTCCCTCTCCTCCCTGGTAGAACCCGGCGATTAACAATAGGTCTCAACTATTCAAAATATTCCGTCGCTCGGGTTCGATGACTGATTTCTATAATTATCAAAAATGCCATCCTTCTAACATCAGATGTCGCTGGCTTGCAAGTAAGTTTCTTCTAAAATCTTAATCTGTCTCTAGCTGTCCCATCTTTGATTTATTCTACTCTCTGTTCTTAATGTGGCATTACGTTCTCATGTACGTTGTTTAAAATGTTGTTTAAAATGTGTTTACCTGTACTCTCTTTGGTAGGTAACTCAATTTCACCTTTTCGTGACTACATCTTATCCAATATCAAACACCTCTTATATGAAATAGAGTACGAAGCCCTCCGGCTTTCCGCACAGATTCATTTGATAAATCCATTTCCAGGATTTACCTCCTCTGAGCTTAGAGTTACCTCTCCCGTAGTAATTAACAATATTTTTTCGGATTTTATTGCAAACAACTTCATAGACTTCATTGTTGTTTATACAGATGGTTCCGTCTCGCCTCTTTCGGCTGGTTACTCATTTTATATCCCCAAATTGCATATTTCATTTACAAATAATCTACCACCCTCCTCATCTTCCTTCACTGCTTAGCGCTTCGCTATCATTGAAGCTCTCAACTGTATCTCTTCTTTCTCAGATAAAAAGTTCTTAATTGCATCGGACTCAATGTCTTGTCTCCAATCCCTCAACTCTTTTTCTCTTCATCCACAGCTATCTCCATTAATTCTCTGTATTAAATCTATTCTTTTAAAATTTAGCCAATCAAATTTCAATATTCAGTTTCTTTGGATTCCCAGTCATGTAGGAATTCAAGGTAACGAGTGCGCCGATTCCTTACCCATGTCGTTCTCAAATTTTATTACTCCATCTTTTTCTCTAATCCCTTGGTCAGACTTTACCCCTATACTACTACGCCATTGTTTTAACTTTTGGTCCGTTTACTGGCATAACTTACCCAATAATTTTGCCTCCCGATTTAAATCTATTGTACCCAATGTTACCAATAACATTTGGTTCAATAATGTATTGCTGCCTAGATCCTATATTATTAAATTTAATCGTTTACGTATAGGGCATCATTTATTATCCTCACACGCCTACAAGCTAAATTTAAATTATTCCCCTTTTTGCACTCTACATATCGAAGAACATATTTGCGATCTGCCCCATATTCTTTTCAACTGTCCCTCACTTTCCATCAAACGTCAGAACCTAGTTACTTCACTTATTTCCATGAATATTCCTTTCAATCTTCACTCCATTTTAAACTCTAACTCTGAACAGGTTATTATTATTATTATTTCTTTTATTCAGACTTTACTATCTGATTGTTTTTATTATATACTTCAATTTTTTATCTTTAGTTATTATAGTTATGTATTTCTAACTTTATATATTATTTTGTTTCTCTATTGTATTGGTTGTTAATATTTTAATGTATTGTAATTGTTGAGCTAATTTACTAATAAAAGCTAAAAAAAAAATAATATAATATTATAAACTTGAACAATAAAAGCGTATATTATATTAAATTCGCTTCTTTTTTTTTCACGGGGGGAATGGATGCCACCCCCCCCCCCAGAGCCGCCACATCCCATTACCTATATTTATTATTTATTTTATATCTACTCCCAATTTTAAAAAGTATATTAAAACCACGAGTTATATCTGTGTAGAATCTACATTGTAGATAGCCGTGCCTCAAATGTTAATCATGCATATACCTAATAATTAAAATTTACAACCAAAATCCAAAGATATCTATTATTAAAATTGAACTACTTTAATGTTTTTAACAATTTGGCTTTCTATTTGACGTTTTGTATTGTTGTAATAGTTGCTGACATTAATTATTTTTATTTTTATTAATTGAACAAAAATATTTGCATTGTCATTACTAAACTCTTACATAAGAATTTTTATACCACTTGCATAAAATGATTAGTCAAAATAATATAAAGTAGATACATATATCATAAGGGTGTCACATGACTGGGAAACAACTTTATCAAACTTCAATAAAGCTTTAACACAGTTCGTAATACCTATGACAAGTTGCTAGTGTGAGAGTTCTTGTTCCAAATTGTCTATGTGAAGTATAAACTCAGAAACACTATGTTACAAGTACGTCTTGATTCAGTGGCGTAGTCCCCCCCCCCCCGAAATGTTAAGAAAATTTAAAAATTATTTTAATTGTCTATGATATTCGCTCAAAAAGTCTTAAATTGTATTTTACTAATTTTAAATTGTCGTCTTTATTTTGTTAGTTTTCTATAGCTTTAGCTGTGCTAGTAGGTATTTAATGCATATATTATTATATAACATTGTGCATAGGTCGATTTCATGATAAAATCTATAAATAAATATTTGTAAGCGATTAGCAAAAGAACCCCGACAGATGACAACTGTTTTTATCTTTATGACTTTACACTAATCGCATAATGTAAGGCCGGCCGCACACCAAAAGAGCAGAACTGAGCAGACTGAGGCTACTTAGGGGGGTCAAAAGTAAAAAATTTTCAATATTTTTTAAATGCGACGGGAAAAACCCTAAAAAAATAAGGGAAAAACGGTAGTTTTTACGCAAAACCAGTTTTCAACAAAATCAAATTTTTTATTTTGCTATAACTCAAAAACTAATCGATGTAAATACTTGAAATTTTCACTAAATGTTTAAATTAGCGTTCTCTATACACCGTTAAATTTTCAAAGTATTTTATTGAGCTATTTATAGACAATTGAAATTTTCAATTTTTTTAATTTTTTTTTTTTTTAAAATAATGATAAAATTTTTTTGGCCGGCCAGAAAATCTTAAAAATTTAATACAAGGTTTCTTATAAGTTGTTCCTTAACTGATAAAAAAAAATCTAAAATCGTAAGTCACAATTTTTTTTTATAAGTGCTCAAAGTTCCAATTTATACGAAATATGTAAAAATTGCGAAAATTTGCAAGTTATTTTGTAGATAAAAATTCATAAAATTTTTTCTGTTCATACTTAAGGTTCAAAATTTTAACACTAGGTTATCTATAAGCTACTATTCAAAAATCTTTAAAAAATTTCTACCGGACTTAGAGGAAAAAATTTTATGACTGTTTGAAATTTAAATATTTATGAAATTGCATAAAATAGCGATTTATTCTCAAACGATTTTTAATAATTGTTATAATTCAAAAAGTATAAGTCGCAGATTTTTTAAATTTCTACCAGCTGTTAAGATTGGTATTTCCTTTATGTCATATTTTTTTCAAAATATAATATTGATTTTTAAGCCACTTATAGGCATTTAAAATATTCGATTTTTTTACATTTTATTTTTATAATCGGTGATAAAAAAAATTTTATTAGATGGTTGAGTGGAGTGATAAGAGAAGATAGAATAAGGAATGAATACGTGAGAGGCAGTGTTGGTGTAGCGCCAATTGTGGACAAGATGAGAGAAAATAAGCTGAGATGGTTTGGGCATGTGATGAGGCGAGAGGAAACGAATGCAGTAAGAGTGGTTATGAAGATGGACGTTGAAGGGAAAAGAGGAAGAGGAAGACCAAAAAAGAGATGATTGGAGACTTTGGAGAGTGACATGAGGGCTGTTGGTGTGTGCAGAGGAGATGTGATTGACCGAGTAAAGTGGAGGTGTAGGACAAGGGTGGCCGACCCCAAATAGTTGGGAGGAAGGCGAAGCAAAAGAAGAAGAAGAAGAAGAAGAAGAGGTGATAAAAAAAATTTGGCTCCTACAAAATACTTGAACATTTAATAGAAGATTCCACAGAAGTAGTTCTTATTGTCATTCAAAAATTATTAAAATCCATAGGCACAATTTTTTTTTATAAGCGTTTGAACAGCGAATATTGACATAAAATTACATGTAAAATATAATATAATGTATAATATTCTAGAGTCCAGAATCTAGACTGACAAATGATATCGGTTTTTTTTAAATGCTACAACTCAAAAACGAAAAACCGCAACAACTTGAAATTTTGACCAAATCTTTATATTGACGTTCTCTATACATGGTTAAGTTTTCAAAGTATTTTGACATATTTTGACTTATTTATAGACAATTTAAATTTTCGATTTTTCTAAATTTTTCGTTTCAAAATAAAATATACTTATTACAATATTTATAAAAACCATTGTATTATATTCTAGACAAACATATCATCTCCGTTCAGAATCGTTTTTCGTATACAATGATACCTATCATTGAATTCAAATTTAACAAATCCATTATAATGACCTATCCTATGAAGAGTCGCACTCAGTATACATATATCGAAAACTTTTCGATGCTAATACTACATAAAAATATTTATTTAAATTAAAATCCGTTCCCTACTCATTAGTAATTAGTCATTACATAGTATAAGTTTATGTTTATGTTAATAAATTTATGTCAATCTACGATCATAATCTTTGCTATCGTGAATTATATAATATTATAATATTGTTCAAAATAAATGTTTTTTTTTTTTTTTTTAAAACAATCTGTACAAATAGCACATTTAGTAATTTAGATAATATAAAACATCACATAATATGAAAAAAAAACAGCTTTTAAGGAAGTCATCCATTGGTGACACCTACGAACTTTTAGTTGAATTTGCGATCAATTTAGTAGATCGCGATTCCAATTACGTTTATGTCTGCGTGAGGGGTTGCCTGGGATATACAATGAAGCTATGTTTCTAATAAGAGGATTAGTACTGGAGTTGAGTTTGGAGTGGAAACGATAGTAGTGAATTTTGGCGTAGTATGTGACATTTATTACTTTGAGGTCATTGTGAAGAGAAAGGTTTAACATGTACCATGGAGCACCAGTTATAGTGCGTAGGGCAATATTTTGGAAAGATTGAATGGGGCGAATGTTTGAGGGTTTGGCCATCCCCCATATTTGAATACCATATGACCAGACAGGTCTGATCATTGTATTGTATAATATAATTTTGGTTTTTAGATTAAGTTTAGATTTGTGGAGAGGTCGGAAGAGATGGAGTCTACTGTTGGCAAGTTTCCTTTTGTTTTGTAGATGGGGTTTTCAAGTTAAGCGTTTGTCTAAAATTATTCCTAAATACTTTGTCTCGTTCAAGATAGGTATGCTTTTATTTTTGAATTTAATGGTAGAGCAGATGCCGGGGCGTAGAGCGAAAGTGACTTGGGAGGATTTGTTTTCATTAATACTAATCATCCAGTTATCGGCCGAGTTTTCTATAAGATTTAAATGTTCTTGCAAGTGTTGTGCAGCTATAGTTATGTCATTATTACTTGATAGGATAGGAGTATCGTCGGCAAATGAAGCAAGTAGAGTATTGGCAGTTTTAGGGATGTCCATGGTAAAGATATTGTATAAGTCGGGTGAAAGGTCGCTACCTTGAGGGACACCTGCTTCGATGTCAAACAGTGGAGAGAAAGCATTGCCGTGTCTAACTTTGAATTTTTTGTGTTCTAAATATGATTTAAGAATAAGGTATAGTGGTGCTGGCATGAATTGTTTAAGTTTGAACAGCAGCCCATTATGCCATACTTTATCAAACGCCTGTGCGACATCGAGGAAAAGACCTGTACAATATTTTTTATTTTCGAGCGCAGAGGCTATCATGTCAGTTAGACAGTGGACTTGATGTAAAGTCGAATGTTTGGATCGAAAACCAAATTGAGAATTAGGTATAATACTATGCTCGGATAAGATGGGTCTGATTCTCTTGAGGAGACATTTTTCAAAGAGTTTTCCAAGGGTGGGCAGCAAGCTAATAGGTCTATATGAGGTAGCCAGGTTTTTGGGTTTACCGATTTTCGGAATGAGTTTTCGTATTTATATTTAGAGAAAAGTTTTTTCAGTTTATTGGAAATTTGATTATAACTAATTTTATCGCTGGGAAAGCGGGTGCGTTGCCAAACGGACCTAGCATATCTTTTTTCGTTAATAAGGCGACGTAAATGTAAAGGAAGAATATTGTTTGGAATATTTTGGTGTTGATGGCATGGGATTGCAGAGTTTATAGCTGCATCAGTTATAGATTTAACGAGATTTTGGGCAGCTATTTCAATTTCGTTGGTAGATTTAAGGGAGATTTTGAGATCGATATTGTTGTCCAAATTAGTTTTGAACAATTCCCAGACGATTGGCCCTTGGCCGATAATAAATGTTTACCTATAAATATTGAACCACTTAATCCAATTATGAAAATAAATAAATAATTTTTAAATATTCATAAATTTAAATAAATATTTTTTTATATTAGTCAAACTGCAGTGATCCTATCATTAAAGAAAATGAGGTAACACAGAATATTGTAGTTTTTGAAGAAATAAAACGTGAATATATATTAACTCAGAATATTTCATCTTCAGAAGAAAAAAAACAAATTGATATCTCAGAGTTACTGATAGAATCTGATTCTAAATTTGATATTGGTATTTATATCAATTGTTCTAAACCTCTAACCAATACAGTAAAAATTTTAATTTTACATAATTTATGGGTGCCTGATGTAAATTATAAATTTCCAGCTCAAGATAATGACAAGTTTAAACGTACTTTTCAGTTGAAATGGCTTAACATATTTAAATGGTTGGCTTATTCAAAACTGAAAGAAGAGGCCTTTTGTATGTATTGTGTACTTTTCTTGCATCAAACAAATGTTGGTAAAGGTTCTCACGTAGAGATAGGCAAACTTGTAACCAAACGTTTTATTAAATTAAAAGATGCATTAGAATCTTTAAAAAATTATGCCAACTTAAATTTCCATAAAACTGCAATGTTAAATGCCAATAATGTAATTAAAATTCATAACAAGAAACAGGATAATGTATATGTGCAATTAAATATTAAGAATAAGCAAGACATTTTAAAAAACCGTTCATCTCTGAAACCTATTATTCAGACTATTCGATTGTGCGGAAGGCAACAGATTGCATTAAGAGGACATACAGACTTTGGACGAATTGAAATGAATGAACCTACTGAGAATGATGGAAATTTTCGTTGTCTCCTACGATTTAAAGCCAATAATGGTGATATAGTTCTAAAAGATCATCTAGAAATGAGTGATTTGAATGCTATGTATACAAGTCCTCAAATCCAAAATGAAATAATTACTATTTTTTGAGAACTAATTCAATCTGAAATAGTTAAACAAATATCAAAATCCAGTTTTTTTTTCTGTTCTTGCCGACGAGACAACTGATATTAGTCAAATCGAACAATTTTCAGTATGCATAAGATACCTAGATGAAGAATCAATGATAGTTCGGGAAAACATTTTAGCATTTATTCCTGTTCAGGATGTAACAGGAGAAGGTTTAGCTAATACTTTACTAGAAACATTGAAAAACCTTGGTTTAAATTTAGATAAAATGCGTGGTCAAGGTTATGATGGGGCGGCGACCATGTCGGGTGCTTTTAATGGTGTACAGACAATTGTGAGAAAAAAATATCCTAAAGCGTTATACACTCATTGCATATCGCATTCTTTGAATCTTTGTTTGTCTGACGTTTCTAAGGTTCAAGATATTCGAAATGCTTTTGGAACTGTATCAGAATGTTGTGCATTATTTCACTACGTTGCAAAAATAATCCACATTTTAAAGAAATTAATTCAAAAACTCAGGCACATAAACTAAAATCATTGTGCGAAACTAGATGGGTTTTGCGTCACGAGGCTATAATGATTTTTAAAGAATTTTTGCAGCCAATAGTTTCTGCTCTAGAGCAAATTGAAAATGATTCAAAAAATAAGGAATCAATAAAACGAGTACATAGTCTTTTGAATAATATCTGCAATTTTAATTTCTTAGTAGCTATCTATGTTTCAAATAAATTATTGAGTTTTACTTACAATTTATCTGAGTATTTATAAACTAAAAATATAGATTTAGTAAATGCATTTGAAAGTGTATCCGAAGTCACCAAGAAACTTCAAGATATTAGAGAAAATTCAAATGTCGAGTTTCATGAAATTTATGAGGGAGTAAAAAGTATTTCAGTTTTGTTAAATGTTAATGAAACTATGCCACGTATTTGTGGTAGACAAAAAAATCGAAATAATGTGCCTTTTAATGATATTGAAGAATTTTACAGACGTACAATATTTATTCCATACTTAGATGATTTGCTTTGCTCACTAAAACAACGTTTTCTATTTCATAAAGATACTATAAAGTCATTACAGTATGTATTGCCGTCTTTGGCTGTTGATAACCCATTTTCGTGTTTAAAACCTGTTTAAATTGGCTGTTCAATTTTATGAAGACGATTAACCAGGTTATCAAGATATTATTGAAGCTGAATTTCAATTATGGCAGTCTAAGTGGAAAACATTTGGGCCAAAGTTCAGACCATTAAATGCAATCGAAACCTTAACCAACTGTGACAGCAATATGTTTCCAAACATGTATCAACTCCTAAAGTTAATAACAGTACTACCTGTATCGACTGCTACTGCAGAAAGGAGTTTTTCTTCTTTGAGAAGACTAAAAACTTACCTTAGAAATTCAACTTCAGAGTCAAGACTTGCCAGACTCGCACTACTATCCATTCATAAAGATATTGACATTTCATATGATCAAATATTGGACAAATTTGCTAACAGCGATTATTAATGTTTATTAAATTCAAGTTTGTTTTATTATATAAAATGTTAGAATACTAAATTATGTCCAATTGAAAAGAAAACTGGTTACTATTTTTATTGTTTTTTTTTTAAATAAATAATACAGGTAAAATAATTTATTATATATTACTAAGCCACCGTTGTGTAAAAAATTGATCAGCCCCTCCCCGAAAAAAAATCCTGGTTACGTCACTGTCTTGATTTACTAATTCTAATATTTATCGATCAAAAAATGACATTAGAAATCAATATTGAAGAAGTAATAGATTAATTTAAAACATATGTGCCGATAAAAAGAAGAGTTGAACTTAAAATGTTAAATACTTTACATAAAATAACAACGTTATAAATATGTGGAAATTATTCAAAAACAATCAGTACATTATATACTTAAAATTTAAAAAAATATACATCATATTTAAATAAATATAATTAAAATTTCTAACTACTTATTACCTACTATATACATAGCGTTGTTTAATATTCAACTATAAAACTATCGATGTGTGATTTTAGATTTTGAGGGAAGCAAAGTAGCTGAGTAGTATATTTGCAAAAACTTAAATTTTAGATTGATACCCATATGGGGCAAAAGAAAATGTTTAACGGCTCAGAATCGTTTTTTTTAGAAAAAATAATTATTTTTTAGATTCTGAACGGAGTGATGGAATCTATTGGTTTTACAATATGTGTGTTTTTTTTTAATTTTTTTTTTTATTTGTTTTAATTTTTTTTAATTTTTTATTTTTGTGTCTAACGACACCTATTTTGACAGTAAAAATGCTTCGACTTGCTTAAGCAGAAACTTTTCTGAAAGGAAAGTGAATGTAGATGGTACTTTGGCAAGTAAAAAATCCAACTTTTTCAATACTTACTACTAGACTGACAAAGATATCGGTTTTTTTAAAAATGCTCTAACTCAAAAACGAAAAACTGCAAGAACTTGAAATTTTCACCAAATCTTTATATTGACGTTTTCTATACATGGTTAAGTTTTCAAAGTATTTTGACATATTTTGACTTATTTATAGACAATTTAAATTTTCGATTTTTGTAAAATATTTGTTTTTAAACATCTATAAAATTTAATTGGTTGAGCGAAAACTCTTGAAAATTGTATACTAGGTTTATAATAAGTTAAACTTATCGTAACTAAAAAATATCGGTGATCGGTTAACTCAATTTTTTTTTATAAGCCCTTAATGCTCAAATTTGTATAAAATGTGTAAAAATCACGATAATTTGCAAGTTATTTTGTAGATAAAAATTCATAAAACTTTTTTTGTTCATACTTAAGGTTCAAAATTTTAACACTAGGTTATCTATGAGCTACTCTTCAAAAATCTTTAAAAAAATTTCTACCGGACTAAGAGGAAAAAATTGTATGACTGTTTGAAATTTAAATATTTACGAAATTGCATAAAATAGCGATTTATTCTCAGACGATTTTAAATATTTGTTATAATTCAAAAAGTATAAGTCGCAGATTTTTGAAATTTCTACCAGCTGTTAAGATTGGTATTTCTTTTATGCAATATTTTTTTCAAAATATTATATTGATTTTTAAGCCACTTATAGGCATTTAAAGTATTCGATTTTTTTACATTTTATTTTTAAAAATCGGTGATAAAAAAAATTTGGCTACTACAAAATACTTGAAAATTTAATCGATGATTCCACAGAAGTAGTTCTTAATGTCATTCAAAAATTATTAAAATCCATAGGCACAATTTTTTTTTATAAGCGTTTGAACAGCGAATATTGACATAAAATTACATGTAAAATATAATAAAATGTAGAATGTTCTAGACTGACAAACTATATCGCTGTATGCAACTGCCAACCTATCCTAATTGAAAAATATATTTATCGTTTCAAAATAAAAAAGAACCGGATGGGCCTCGCTCTGCTGTACAGTTAGGGGTGGAGTGCACCTCGCTTATAGGATAGGTCATTATTATAATGGATTTGTTAAATTTGAATGCAATGATAGATATCATTGTATACGAATAACGATTCTGAACGGAGTTCATATGTTAGTCTAGAATATAATACAATGTTATTTATAAATATTATATTTTTTTTTTTTTTTTTTTTTTTTAACTTTATTTTAAAACATACAATCTGTAATTTAAATTTACAATGAGCATGTGTGCGGATATACATAGATTTGACATGCGACGCGTGAAAAAAAAGAAGCCACCCAATAGCAACACTTTATAACAGAAGTTAGTTTAATTTATGGTTTTTTTTTTTTTTTTTTTTATATATTAATTTTGGTTTAGATCACGACACCATCTTCTCTTTAATCTACGCGGAGGATTGCCAGGAATGGTGTCAGAGTTTAGTGCTGATATTAAGGGATTAGGATGGTTGGTTAGTCGTAAACGAAGTCGTTTATATAGTAGTCTTGCAGTTTCATCTACTGTGTTAACTCTTAGGTCGGTATGTAGAGTGTGATTTGAAACATAGAATGGAGCATTCGTAATTATGCGAAGAGTTATGGACTGAAAGGTTTGAATTTTGTTTGTATTGGATTTTTTGGCAGCTCCCCATAACTGGATGCCATATGTCCAAATAGGCATCAATAAGGTTTTATATAAAAGTAGTTTAGTTTTTATGTTGAGTTTTGAGTGTTTGCCGATTAAATAGGAGAGGGATTTACGTCTAGCGTTTAAGAGAACTCGTTTGCTTTTAATGTGGTCTGCCCAGGTTAGGCGTTGGTCTAGAATTAAGCCTAAGTATCGAGAGCTAGTGACTTTTGGGATGATAAGACCATTTAAAGTGACAGGTGGTACAACTCCTTTTTTTAAGGTGAATGTTAAATGAGACGATTTAGTGTGATTAATTTTTATTTTCCATTTCGTGTACCAGGACGACATGTGATCTAAATGAGTTTGTAGGTTATAACCAACAGTTAAAGGGCTTTCGTGTGAGGAGTAAATAATTTTTTCGTCCGCGAAATCCGCAACAGAAGTATGATGTGTCGTGGGTTGGTCTGCCGAGTATAGGTTAAACAGAATGGGAGATGAAATAGCACCTTGGGGAACTCCTGCTGCTAATGGGGCTAAAGTTGAAATTTCACAGCCTACCTTTGTTGTGAAGTAACGGTCTTCGATGTAAGATTTGAAGAATAAGTAGTAAGGAGGGGGTAAGATTTTTTTCAATTTGTACAGAAGGCCGGGATGCCAAACCTTATCGAATGCTTGTGCCACGTCGAGGAGGACGGCGGAGCAATATTCTTTTTTTTCCATGGAGTTAGCTATTGAGTCTGTCAGCCGATGTACTTGGTGGATGGTTGAGTGGCCTTTGCGAAAGCCAAATTGGGTTTGTGGGATGGTTGATACGTTATTTATGAAGGGAGAGATACGTTTCAATACTAATTTTTCACAGAGTTTAGCGAAAAGAGGCAGAAGACTTATTGGACGATATGAAGAAGGGGTTTCAGGTGGTTTACCTGGTTTTAAAATTAAAATTATAATAGAAGTTTTCCACAGTAGAGGAAAGTAGGACAATCTTAAGATAGAGTTTAATATATGAGTGAGGTGTATAATAGCTTTTTTTGGTAGCTGACGAGCTACTTCAGCTGTAATAAGGTCTAGACCAGGAAATTTTTTGAGAGGAAACTGTTTTATATAATATTGGAGTTCGCCAGGTGTAAATGGTTTTGGAGGTAGGTAGAGAGGAAGGGGAGAAATTAGGGAGTTTTCAATATATTCTTCAAAGGCGTTATTTACAATGTCATGATGTGGTTGAAAGACTTCGGTTAAGTGAGAACGAAAAAGTTCTGACTTTTCTTTATCCGTTTTGCACCAAGTATTATCTTCTTTTTTTAAAGGGGAATTTATAGGCTTTTGCTTTAAGCAATTCCGAGTCGCCTTCCAAAGAGAACCATTTTTTGACGTTAGTGAGGAGACCCAAGAACTAAAATTGTCGTTTCTGAGTTGTTTTAGAATTCGTTTTAGTGAAGATGCGAGATTATTAAATATGTTTTTATCGGATGGAAGTCTAGTGCGTTGCCAGATAGCTCTAGCACGTCTTTTTTTCGCTATTAGTTCACGGATATGGATGGGAATCGGGGAGGAGTTTTGGCTTCTAGGAGAGGTTTGAGTAGATGAGCTCCAAGCAGCTGATTGGATTATTTCTGTAAAATATTGGATAGCATCTTCTATGTCATTTGGGTGCTTAAGACGGGTTTTAAGTACCACTTTTTGTTCTATGATTTCGCGGAATTTATCCCAATCTATGGAGCCGTTCGTTAAGCTAGGTTGACGGGGCTGGGTGGAAGGTTGAGCATCTATAGTAAGTAGTACTGAGGTGTGATCAGAGCATGGTTCGAGTAAGTTTTTAATAATATTTTGGAAACTGCTGGGGATAAAAGTTATAAATATGTCTAATATATCGGGGCGCTTACTTATTGACGTTGGCCAATATGTTGGATCTGAGGGAGCTAGTATAGAATACTTTTTTAAATTAGCTAATTGAAGTAGGGTACGTCCTTTAGGATTAGTGGTGTGGCAGCCCCAGAATTGGTTTTTGGCATTCAAGTCTCCTCCTACTATGAAATAGTGACCCAATGAGTTGAAAAAGTGTTCATATTGTATTAGTGTAATTTTATGTTTGGGTGGGAAGTATGTTGCTGCGATTGTAACAGGTATATGATTTAATTTAATGGTTAGAATTGCTGATTGTAAGTAGTTTTCTTGTATACTTTGGCAGGGGGTATACAAGAGTGAAGACTTAATGATAATTGCGGCTCCCGCATGGGCGGTGTTGTCCGGGTGGTTTGAGGTAATTATATTGTAACCGGGTATTGAGAATTTAGTGTGTGATGTAAAGTGTGTTTCAGAAATCAGGGCCAAATCTATTCTTTTGTCATTTAATACAGTTATAAGTTCATTTCTATGATTGGATAAGCCGTTGGCATTCCACATAAGGATGGCTAAGGATTGAGATGTAAAAGAGTTAATTAGCATTTGGTTTTAAGAGACGGTCGAGAACAGTGGTGAGGAGAGAGAGTAATGGATTTATAAGCGATTTGAATTCGTTGAGGAAGTTTAGGAGTATATTGTCATTTATGAGACTATTTGATGTTTGGGAAGAATTAATTGGGGAGGCGGCCTGTGCATATGATTTGGGAGGGTTTGATGGTGTATTAGTATTGGAAGTATGCTGATGAGTGGTTTCAATATTAGAGTTATTAACATAATTAACATTATTAGTATAGTTACTATTTTTTTTTGAGATGGGTTTACGAAGCTGTTGGAGACTTTTGTATGTTTGACAACCTTTGTAATTCGCGGGATGGTCTCCCTTGCAAAGGGCACACTTGGCCGGCAAATCCCTGGTTTTGGTGCAATGGGTTGATGGATGTTCATCTCCGCAACGAACGCATCTTGGCGAGTAGGAGCAATATTTTTTAGAATGACCATAGTCTTGGCAGTTATGACACTGTAGTATGTTTCTCCGTTTATGTGGTTCCTCAATTTTAATTTTAGTGTGGAGTATTGAGGTCACGTTGAATATGTCAGTATTGATTGCTGCTGGCTCAAGATCGACAAAAAATATTGGAAGATTGTTTTTTGTGGATTTTTGAATAACATTAGTGACTTGTCGTACCGAGAAGCCAATTTCTTCTATAGCAATTCCTATTTCGACTGTTGGTGTTGACGGGTGTAAGTTTCGGATTACGACTCTGAACGGTTTATCTTCTAGTGGTTGATAGGTATGGTACTGGGCTTGTTTTTCTTTTAAAAAGTTAATTGTTTTCCGATAGAATTCAGGTTGAGTAGTTTGTACTTTCAAATTATTTGTGGATGACTTAAATACAAAGTTTTCAGAACCGATCAATTTAATGAGCTGATTTCGAAAGCTGACGAAGTCCAGAATTCCACGAATAAATATTGGTGGAGGTAGTTTTATTTTAGCAGGTTGATCTACTTCAATATTCGTAGTGTCGTGTGTGTGAGTGTCAGATGACTCAATGATATTATCATCTGTGGAAAGAGGAGAGTAACGATTTGCTGTAATAAACATTGGTTTCTTGTGTACTTGCGTATCAGATTTTGGTGAGGAGAGGAGACGTTTAGGTTTGTTTTTTGGAAATTCGAAATTGTTTTCATCTATTTCTACATCAGGGGTAAAGACATCACTTGATTCACTCTGTATACGTTCAGATTGTGAAATATTTTGATTACTGGTTGAAGACTTATCTTTGTTTATTTTTGTTTTTGTTTTGATAGAGTGGCTGGGTTGCCCTAGGGGTTTCATTACGTGAAGCGCGTTATCGTTGCGGGATGCCGAGATAACGGCCTTTAATGAGCGGCGCGGTGCCGCGCCGGCTGGTCGGTGTGCGTAGATAAGGTTGTTATTTAATTGCAATTATAATTACCACTTTTTTTTGGATTGTAGTACTGATTCAAATTTGGCTTCACTGTATAAGAGTTGAATCTGGTGACATTTTTCGTTGCGCATTCAATGGTATAAAAATTTAAATTTTTTGACCAACGGAAGACTGAGCATAATACATCTGGATAGACTAGTGTAAAGACGTGTGTCATGAACGGCGTCGTATCGAAGACTAAAAATATTATATAAGTATATTTTATTTTTAAACGAAAAATTTAGAAAAACCGAAAATTTAAATTGTCTATAAATAAGTCAAAATATGTCAAAATACTTTGAAATTTTAACCATGTATAGAAAACGTCAATATAAAGATTTAATGATAATTTCAAGTTGTTGCGGTTTTTCGTTTTTGATTTAGGGCATTTTAAAAAAACCGATATCATTTGTCAGTCTAGAACATTCTACATTATATTATATTTTACATGTAATTTTATGTCAATATTCGATGTTCAAACGCTTATAAAAAAAAATTGTGCCTATGGATTTTAATAATTTTTGAATGACATTAAGAACTACTTCTGTGGAATCTTCGATTAAATTTTCAAGTATTTTGTAGAAGCCAAATTTTTTTTATCACCGATTATAAAAATAAAATGTAAAAAATCGAATATTTTAAATGACTATAAGTGGCTTAAAAATCAATATAATATTTTGAAAAAAATATTGCATAAAAGAAATACCAATCTTAACAGCTGGTAGAAATTTCAAAAATCTGAGACTTATACTTTTTGAATTATAACTTATATTTAAAATCGTCTGAGAATAAATCGCTATTTTATGCAATTTCTTAAATATTTAAATTTCAAACAGTCATAAAATTTTTTCCTCTAATTCCGGTAGAAATTTTTTTAAAGATTTTTGAAGAGTAGCTTATACATAACCTCGTGTTAAAATTTTGAACCTTAAGTATGAACAGAAAAAATTTTATGAATTTTTAACTACAAAAAAACTTGCAAATTATCGTGATTTTTACACATTTTATACAAATTTGAGAATTAAGGGCTTATAAAAAAAAATTGAGTTAACCGATCACCGATATTTTTTAGTTACGATAAATTTAACTTATTATAAACCTAGTATAAAATTTTCAAGAGTTTTCGCTCAATCAATTAAATTTTATAGATGTTTAAAAACAAAAATTTAACAAAAATCGAAAATATAAATTGTCTATAAATAAGTCAAAATATGTCAAAATATTTTGAAATCTTAACCATGTATAGAGAACGTCAATCTAAAGATTTGGTGAAAATTTCAAGTTGTTGCGATTTTTCGTTTTTGAGTTAGAGCATTTTAAAAAAAACCGATATCTTTGTCAGTCTAGAATATTATACAATATATTATATTTTACATGTAATTTTTTGTCAATATTCGCTGTTCAAACGCTTATAAAAAAAATTGTGCCTATGGATTTTAATAATTTTTGAATGACTTTAAGAACTACTTCTGTGGAATCTTCTATACAATTTTCAAGTATTTTGTACGAGCCAAATTTTTTTTATCACCGATTATAAAAAAAAAATGTAAAAAAATCGAATATTTTAAATGCATATAAGTGGCTTAAAAATCAATATAATATTTTGAAAAAAATATGACATAAAGGAAATACCAATCTTAACAGCTGGTAGAAATTTCAAAAATCTGCGACTTATACTTTTTGAATTATAAAAAATATTTAAAATCGTTTGAGAATAAATCGCTATTTTATGCAATTTCGTAAATATTTAAATTTCAAACAGTCATAAAATTTTTTCCTCTAATTCCGGTAGAAATTTTTTTAAAGATTTTTGAAGAGTAGCTTATACATAACCTCGTGTTAAAATTTTGAACCTTAAGTATGAACAGAAAAAATTTTATGAATTTTTAACTACAAAAAAACTTGCAAATTATCGTGATTTTTACATATTTCGTATAAATTGTAACTTTGAGCACTTATAAAAAAAAATTGTGACTTACGATTTTAGATTTTTTTTTATCAGTTAAGGAACAACTTATAAGAAACCTTGTATTAAATTTTCAAGATTTTCTGGGCAGTCAAAAAAATTTTATCGTTATTTAAAAAAAAAATACTTAAAAATATTGAAAATTTCAATTGTCTATAAATAGCTTAATAAAAGTCAAAATACTTTGAAAATTTAACGGTGTATAGAGAACGCTAATCTAAACATTTAGTGAAAATTTCAAGTATTTACATCGATTAGTTTTTGAGTTATAGCAAAATAAAAAATTTGATTTTGTTGAAAACTGGTTTTGCGTAAAAACTCCCGTTTTTCCCAAATTTTTTTATGGATTTTCCCGTCGCATTTAAAAAATATTGTAAATTTTTAACTTTTGACCCCCCAAAGTACCAAATAGATTCACTTTCCTTTCAGAAAAGTTGCTACATAAAGCAATCGAAGCATTTTTACTGCCCCAAAACGTGTCGACAGACACAAAAAAAAAAAAAAGAACCGGATGGGCCTCGCTCTGCTGTACAGTTAGGGGTGGAGTGCACCTCGCTTATAGGATAGGTCATTATTATAATGGATTTGTTAAATTTGAATGCAATGATAGATATCATTGTATACGAATAACGATTCTGAATGGAGTTCATATGTTAGTCTAGAATATAATACAATGTTATTTATAAATATTATATAAGTATATTTTATTTTTAAACGAAAAATTTAGAAAAACCGAAAATTTAAATTGTCTATAAATAAGTCAAAATATGTCAAAATACTTTGAAATTTTAACCATGTATAAAAAACGTCAATATAAAGATTTAATGATAATTTCAAGTTGTTGCGGTTTTTCGTTTTTGAGTTAGGGCATTTTAAAAAAACCGATATCATTTGTCAGTCTAGAACATTCTACATTATATTATATTTTACATGTAATTTTATGTCAATATTCGATGTTCAAACGCTTATAAAAAAAAATTGTGCCTATGGATTTTAATAATTTTTGAATGACATTAAGAACTACTTCTGTGGAATCTTCGATTAAATTTTCAAGTATTTTGTAGAAGCCAAATTTTTTTTATCACCGATTATAAAAAAAAAATGTAAAAAAATCGAATATTTTAAATGACTATAAGTGGCTTAAAAATCAATATAATATTTTGAAAAAAATATTGCATAAAAGAAATACCAATCTTAACAGCTGGTAGTAATTTCAAAAATCTGCGACTTATACTTTTTGAATTATAACAAATATTTAAAATCGTCTGAGAATAAATCGCTATTTTATGCAATTTCTTAAATATTTAAATTTCAAACAGTCATAAATTTTTTTCCTCTAAGTCCGGAAGAAATTTTTTTAAAGATTTTTGAAGAGTATCTTATAGATAAACTAGTGTTAAATTTTTGAACCTTAAGTATGAACAAAAAAAATTTTATGAATTTTTATCTACAAAATAACATGCAAATTATCGTGATTTTTACACATTTTATACAAATTTGAGAATTAAGGGCTTATAAAAAAAATTGAGTTAACCGATCACCGATATTTTTTAGTTACGATAAGTTTAACTTATTATAAACCTAGTATAAAATTTTCAAGAGTTTTCGCTCAATCAATTAAATTTTATAGATGTTTAAAAACAAAAATTTAACAAAAATCGAAAATATAAATTGTCTATAAATAAGTCAAAATATGTCAAAATACTTTGAAATCTTAACCATGTATAGAGAACGTCAATATAAAGATTTGGTGAAAATTTCAAGTTGTTGCGATTTTTCATTTTTGAGTTAGAGCATTTGAAAAAAAACCGATATCTTTGTCAGTCTAGAATATTATACAGTATATTTTATTTTACATGTAATTTTTTGTCAATATTCGCTGTTCAAATGCTTATAAAAAAAAATTGTGCCTATGGATTTTAATAATTTTTGAATGACTTTAAGAACTACTTCTGTGGAATCTTCGATTAAATTTTCAAGTATTTTGTAGAAGCCAAATTTTTTTTATCACCGATTATAAAAAAAAAATGTAAAAAAACCGAATATTTTAAATGCCTATAAGTGGCTTAAAAATCAATATAATATTTTGAAAAAAATATGACATAAAGGAAATACCAATCTTAACAGCTGGTAGAAATTTCAAAAATCTGCGACTTATACTTTTTGAATTATAAAAAATATTTAAAATCGTTTGAGAATAAATCGCTATTTTATGCAATTTCGTAAATATTTAAATTTCAAACAGTCATTAAATTTTTTCCTCTAATTCCGGTAGAAATTTTTTTAAAGATTTTTGAAGAGTAGCTTATACATAACCTCGTGTTAAAATTTTGAACCTTAAGTATGAACAGAAAAAATTTTATGAATTTTTAACTACAAAAAAACTTGCAAATTATCGTGATTTTTACATATTTCGTATAAATTGTAACTTTGAGCACTTATAAAAAAAAATTGTGACTTACGATTTTAGATTTTTTTTTATCAGTTAAGGAACAACTTATAAGAAACCTTGTATTAAATTTTCAAGATTTTCTAGGCAGCCAAAAAAATTTTATCGTTATTTAAAAAAAAAATACTTAAAAATATTGAAAATTTCAATTGTCTATAAATAGCTTAATAAAAGTCAAAATACTTTGAAAATTTAATGGTGTATAAAGAACGCTAATCTAAACATTTGGTGAAAATTTCAAGTATTTACATCGATTAGTTTTTGAGTTATAGCAAAATAAAAAATTTGATTATGTCAAAAACTGGTTTTGCGTAAAAACTCCCGTTTTTCCCAAATTTTTTTATGGTTTTTCCCGTCGCATTTAAAAAATATTGGAAATTTTTAACTTTTGACCCCCCAAAGTACCAAATAGATTCACTTTCCTTTCAGAAAAGTTGCTACATAAGGCAATCGAAGCATTTTTACTGCCCCAAAACGTGTCGACAGACACAAAAAAAAAAAAAAAAAAAAAAAAAAAAACACACATCATTGTAAAATCAATACATTCTTCACTCCGTTCAGAATCTAAAAAAATATACTTTTTACAATGTTTATAAATAACAATGTATTATATCCTAGACAAACATATGAACTCCGTTCAGAATCGTTATTCGTATACAATGATATCTATCATTGCATTCAAATTTAACAAATCCATTATAATAATGACCTATCCTATAAGCGAGGTGCACTCCACCCCTAACTGTACAGCAGAGCGAGGCCCATCCGGTTTTTTTTTTATTTTAAATTCAATTAAATTGCGTTATCTTATCTTAGGTGTAAAATAGGTTCAGAGATTTTTTTTTTTGAAAGGGACACTAATTTTTCTTATTGCATAACCTGCGAAAAAATCTGCGCACGCTTATGCATGGTTTAGAAATTTTATTTCGTAGATAAGCAAATGTAAATTTTGATAAAATTTATCGTGACAGTTAATGACTCCTGCGTAAATCTCATAATATTCTTGGAGACACAATGTTTTCGTACTGTACTAAAAACAATAAAAAAATGGTATTTCTGTCAACTATATACATTTTATGTGTATATAGACGTGACCGGACTACCAACTCTCAT
The DNA here is from genome assembly GCA_034509805.1 of Sipha maydis. Taxonomy (NCBI): domain Eukaryota; kingdom Metazoa; phylum Arthropoda; class Insecta; order Hemiptera; family Aphididae; genus Sipha; species Sipha maydis. The sequence continues at coordinate 29,427 of JASXSY010002106.1, forward strand.
CGAACAACAAATAACATGGGTATACACTGTACACCAAGTTACAAGTTAGCCTCTAGAATACTAATTTTCTGCTACGTTAAGGGTGGTTCCAAATTAGGTTGATACCGATAATCTGATAAAAATTTAGTTTCAGTGCTTCAAGATTAAAAATTATTTCTTGGAATTATAATTTCAATTTTTAAGACCATCTTAGTTTTTAACTTTTAATTATATTTGATTAACTGAACTTCTATATATTCTCCCACAATTAATATGGTGAGACTTATGAAATGTAAAGAATTTATTTAAAATTATTTAATTTTTTCAGTGTGAAGATGAATGGTCAGATATTGAACGACAATTTGAAAAAGAAGGAATTGACTATAACCGATTAAAGACTGAAGATAAATTAATTCATGTTTGGAGATGGTTAGTTGATGCTGATATTAATTTACAGAATGCTAGAAAAATGATTGAAAAACTTCGTTTGAAACAAAATGAAGAATTAGAGGTAAGTTCAATTAAATTTCCTAAAAGATATTTTTTAATGAACATATTATTAGGATATGGAAAATTACATGATTCATGTACGAGTACTTGCTGATAAACGTATTGATGATATGGAAAAAACTATGTCCATTTTAGCTGAACAAGTGGCAAGACTTGAATGTGAGCTAAATAATTTAGAATCAATAGATGGTGATACTGTTTGTGACAAAGTGAGAAAAAAATTATTTTCTATATGTTTTTTTTATAAACATTTAAAGCATTTTTATTTTTTATTTAAATTATAAATGGATGTAAACCCTTTAACTTAATATAATAGTACAAAGCATAATAAGTACCTATAAGTTATTGTTTTTATAATTTATTTTCAATAAAAAACATTTGTTTATAAATATAATGGCTTCTAGAGTTCTAAACTATTATATGAATCAGAGTTATATTTATTAACAGTAACATTTAATTAATTTAGGTTTCAAACTTAATTCTTGCATATACATCTCTTATGAATGAAGTAAATGTATTAAAAAAGTTCAGAAATGTTGATGTCAATGGTATGTGTAAAGAAACTGATGATGGCTTCGTGAATGAAATAATTAAGGTATTCAATTAATCTTTAATATTCAATAAAAATGTTTATAAATTATTTATTTATAGATTTCTGCTGAAAAAGAATCTTTAAAACAACGAGTAAAAGAGCTGGAAGATCATATTAGTATGTACGAAAACTCAACTAAAACAGAATTAAATACTCAACTTATGTCACTGGAGGTAATAACTGATACATTTTAAAAATAAAATTAAACAATCAATTTTTATTGTTGGTCCTTTTTAATTTTAACTGTGGTTATATCTATCATTATTTTAATAAGGTTACATTTAAAAATTATTTTTAGTACAAAGTCCATAGCTTCAATTTAATATACAATTAAATATTTATAAAAGTAATGTTAATAATTATATCTTATGGTCATTATTAAAATTGTATAACCTTCCTAATCTTAGATATCAGAAAATTCAAACAAACTTGATGGGAAAGATTCTTTATTAGGTAAATGATTTATAGTGTTTGCATCCAATTAATAAATTACAATTTTATTGATGGTTTTATTTTTTCTTCTGTATCATCATTTAACAAATAAATTATTTTTTTTAGCATTATGAAGTTGATGAGTTATAAAAAAAATTATATAAACATGTATTATAAATGCAACTATTATTGTTTTTAAATCATTATATACTATTGCTGCTTTATACATATGTTAGTGAGTATAAGTATGGATTTACACCATTGCCAATCTTATTACTCTTTTTCATTGCCTCTGTAAACCTTTTGGCTGTCCATAAGTGAGATATATTATATTAAGTATTTACCTTGCAAAGCTATAAACCTGTTAGAAAAAAAACTTATAACAACTTGATTAACTGAATAATAATTATTTAGGTTTATAAATTGTTTTAATTGTATAAAATAGAATAAATATCAATAACAAATATTTTGTGAATCATAATTCATTGTGATCACAATAAATGTACTTACGTTTATAAAAAACTTATAACATACCTCAACTGTTAAATAAAATTAACTTTACTAGTACAAAAAAATAAATATTTTATATACTTAATAAATAAATTTAATTATTCCTTGTTGATTTATTTCTTCGTATATATATTTTACTATAAATTATAATAACTTGAAAAAATTGATTTACGCGATTTATCAATATTTGTTAATCATTTATAAAATTATATGAATTTTTAGATGATGAAAATTATAGTAAAATATGATTATTCCCTAGCGACTTAAAATATAATTTTAACATAAAATTACATAAAATTACTACACCTAAAAGTTGTTTACCCTAGGCTACTACTTACTATACCTGACTTATATATATATATATATATATATATATATATATACATATTATAAATAAACTGTTTGGGCAGTGAGGTCTAACCTTTCTTCCATGTCGGGCTGCTTTAATAAACAATTATTTTCTAACAAGCTACCAAATATATAAAGTACAAATAATGTCAGTACTAATCTAAAAATATAATTTTGTTACACATAGTAGGTATACAATATACATTCGAGTACTTATAAAATTTGTTTTAATTTATGTTATTGGCTATTGAAAAGATTAAAGATTGAGGGACACACTGTAGGTACATATTAGTTTAATCAATACGCTCTTTTAAGTTCACGGGTCATATTGGTATTAAATTGTAAAATTTCTATTTCAAAATGTCCAAAATTAAAATGTATTAAAAATCGTATTTTAAAATAATTTTACTTTTTTTTTTAGTGTTTTATTTTAATTTTAAAATTTTTTCATGGGTGACATATAGCCTGTGGATTGGGCACCACTATTTTAAAGTAGTATAAGGATATATGATTTGTGGTACTAGGCAGTAGTAGTAATTATTGTAAAATTATAAGTAATAATGATTTAAAATTGTTTCAATCTATTTATTATATAAATTGTTGAATAATTTTGTAATTGATCAACTTCTGAACAATAAAATAAAAGTATTTTTATTTTTATTTTTGCATGATCATGTGAATTGTTTTAATTATGTATTTTTGTTATGTTTGAAATTCATGGCATGAAAATTTTTTTGATTATATTTTAGTTCTTACATAAATATTTAATTAGATTTTCTTAGTAGACTTAATCTTGTACTTACATAATCTCATGTTTCTAGAAAGTTTGATTTAAATTATATGTTTAAATTTTCTTATATATTTTGCAGTATCGATTATTTAAAGAATAAAGGTTTCCAAAAATATCAAATCAATTATTTTAATTAAAATATAAAATAATATTTTGCTTTATTTGCTATCCATTGTTTTTAGAACATATTTTCTATTTCTATTTGTTATAATTTGTATATTTTCAATGTTGAGATTTTTGGATTACGTTCATGACAAGTATAACAGATTAGATTAGGTTAGACTTTTCAACTCATTTCTTATTCTTATTTATCTTTTTAGACTATGTTTCAATAAAAAAATGTATTTCTGAATGTTGGAATTCAGTGTTTATGATAATGATTCATTCAAAAATATATTAAAGTTAGTACAATTCATGTCTAATGATAAAATTATTCTCTAACATTTTTTTTTTTTAATCCTTTAATAAGAGCAGTTCATATGTAAAGTAATATATATATATTATACATGTATCAGCTTAATACTTGTCTGTGATGGGGTTTTTATTGATACTTTTGTAAGTAGAAATAATTGTTTAGAATAGTAACACACATAAATTATAGTTTAGGTACAAATTACAGAAATGATCCATTAATGCTAAACAGAAGACAAGTTGTCATTGCAGAATACTGTTAACTATAAATGTATAATCATTAATTTATCTTATTGCTTACTGAGCTATAAAAGATATAAAAAATATTGTTTACTTGCTCCAAAAAATTAGAACACCCATATAAAATACTAAGCCATACATTTTTATGTTGTTAGTATTTTTATTAATTTTTAGTATTTTAATTGTAAATTTGTATTTTGTAATTTTTATAAATTGAAGTCCAGTGTTTATTATTATCTAATTTTTAAATTTAATTTAGACAATTCAATATCATGGAACAAAAATATGACAAATGATGATACATCGAGTATAAGCATTCAATTATTTAGGTAAATTGTCTTTTAGATTTATAAAAATTTGGTTTTGAGAATATATATATTTATTTTTTTTAGTGATAAAACAAAATCTGTCAGTCATTTTGGAAATAATATTTTTAATTGTGCAAAAGAAGGAAAGAGTGATAATCAAAAACAAAATGTTGATGAAATTACAAGAACTTTTGAGTACATTATTTAATTTTTATTGTTAATGTACTTTTGACAAAACAACTTTAAAGCTGCAGTTATTCAAGTTTCTGATATTTTCATTCGATTAAATGAAAAATATTTATTTATTTATCTATAGAAATACTTTAATTTTTTTTGGAACTAGTATCAAAAATTACATTATTAATATAAAATTAATACTATAATTACTAAAACAAAATAAACTTTAATTTTCATCAAATATATTTAAATATATTACGGTCCAAGTGAATAAATGGTCATTATAAACACTGACTGGACAAAGTTTACAATGTCCGAGTTATTCAAGCCATGTAGATAATTATTTATATGAACCAGACATTATATACAATGGCCAAGTGAACCAAATACATATATTATTGACATATATAATTTTATTTAATATATTTTTAAAAGATTTGATAAGTAAAAAAAAATAGAGAATATTTTATTTTTAATATTTATTGAATATTAAAACTATTTATTTTTACAAGTATTATCTTAATTACCTAGGAGTTATATAATGAATAGCCATGCATTGTATGTTGAATATGCCCACAATTCCTGATTGTCTAATACTAATCACTACTGATAAAAGTTATCGCAACTTGTATGACACAATACCGAAAATAAATTTTAAGTATAACACTCTAAAATAACTAATATTCACATTAACCATGTCAGTTTTAACATTGTAATAATGACTATTCTACATGTAAATTAAATATGATTTATTGTATACTTTTCCCAAATATCATAGACTAGTATACAATGATCCGGGCACTGTATTACAATAACTGATTTATTCAATTGGACCATAACATATACATAAGTGACTAATTGTATATGAAAATTGTAGGCTAGAATCTACACCACCAAGTCTTCTGTCCAGTGAACTAGCTACACCACAGCGAATTTCAGCTATATTGCTTAAAGATGAAATGCTGAATAATCAAGCGTATGAATTTAAAAAATTGAAAGTACATAATTTAATTTAATTAATATAATTGTTTTTTTTTTTTTTTGTAGGAATGATAGTCTTAAAATAATAATAATAATCAAGTATTATTAAGTATAAGATAAAAAAATAAAATTTCTTATCTGGAGTATTATTGATGAGTAAATATTTATACGGAGTGTTTTTTTTTTATAACTAGCGATGGTTTATTTTATTCTAAACCTCTGTCACAATGCGTATTTACACACTAGTAATATTCTAAACAAAAACTTAAGTAATATTTAGTAATATGTAATTAAATTATATATTTAATTATACTTTATTATTATACAAATCATTGTAATAAAATTAACAATTTTATTTTTTATTAACATTATTTTTAGATTCTGTGTGAAACTAGGAATGTTGGTTTTCTTGCTAGAGATATGTTGACGAAATCAGATAATTCAACAAATTTCTATTAAAAATATTAGTTATTTAGTTAAAAACATTTTATAGCAAAAAATTATTTGAATGAAGTAGTATTTTTTTGCTGTTTATAGGCACTTAAAATTTTCCCAAATGTTTTAAGTCTTTTTAGGTTCAGTGAAATTTGGAACATTTAAAGTTCAAAGTATCTAAGAAAAATTTCTTTTTCTATTATGTCAACCATACTTAGAAATATAAACCAATCCACCTGATATCTTTTTTTCAGAATCTTTTTTTCAAGAACAAAAGACCAATATTGCAATACCTATTCTTGTATCTCACTCAATGTAGAAGTTATTTTTTTTTTTTTTAAATGCATTGTTATAAATATTTTAAATGATTAGTTAAACTTTTAAGATATTTTTTTTTATAATAAAAATTCCATAAGTAAAATTTGTGGCCAAATTAATAGCTCATTTTAATTGTTTTTGCCATTAAAAATAAAAGTAAAAATTAATATTTTTTTATGCTGACCAAAAAATAAGTAAATGAATAAATTAGTAATCTATAAGTCACCCTTAATATGTATATAATTATGAATTTTTATACATTGCTCTTGTAAATTATCTTAAAATTTAAACAATTATTTATTAAGATTAATATTTAGATAGTAATGTAGATGTTAAGTTAAATTGAAAAATAAACTTGGTTATTTAATCATTTTTCAATGTGCTATTTATTATTGCACTATAAAAAATTAATAGATGGAGTTGGAAGTCCAAAAAACTTTAGTGTCATCCCTTGGTGAAAAATACAATGCATTAGCACTTAAACATTTGCAATACAAATCAAAAAGAAAAATGCAAATTGAAGCTTTAAAGTAAATAGTTTTCTGAACTATATTATGTAATATAATTAATTATTTGGTTTGTAATTTTTAAGGGGTAATTTGGAAGCTAGTCAATGTCAAATGGAATCTTTTAAGACACAATTAAACATACAAAAACGTAGATTAAAGACCGAAGAAGAATTCCGTAAGCAAATCGAAACAGATTATAGATCTTTGCAGGAAGAAAAACGTAATATGGATATTAGGTAATAGAAGAAACTTGTTTTTATTTAATAATATTACAACATTATAATATGGTTTTATTTAGAGTTGCAATATCAGAAAATGAACTTCGTAATATGGCAAGACATCTCAGTGTGTTACATAAAAAGGTGGTTATGTTGGAAGGTGCTAATGCTGATTTGTTATCAAAGCATTTAAATCTGGTCTATAAAGATTCACGTGTGTCTAAAAGTACTACATGTGATTGTATTGTTACTGTTATTTCTGATAAAAAAAACTAAAAATAATTATTTTTTTTATTTTTATTTGTAATTCTCAAATATTTTAATTTTTCTTTTTTTTTAAGATTAACAGAAAACAACTTATTTTAAAATAATTTTTACCTATATTGAATCAGTTTTATTTCACTTTTCAACCAATATAATATTTTAATCAAACATTTTATTTATTTTTATAAATATTATAAATTAATATATATTTTTAATTTGTTCAAATACTTTTGAAATTATTCATGTATGATGAGCCATTTATAAATTTTATTCCTGCCATTAAATGTGCCAAATAAAAAAAATATTTTAAACGTTAAGTTTGTTATTATCTGTGGTTGCTTCTGCTACACTGTAAACTCCTTTAAGTAACTTTCCTACATTTTTTTGTGATGGATCTTTTGGTGGTAGGTATGGACCTCGATCGCCAGCATAAACATAACTAAAAATTATCTGTTAAGGTATAGCACAGGTTTGTATAAATTGTTATGATTTTAAACATTGGAATATTATATGGTCGAAAAACCCCAAAAATACTATTACCATTAAACTATAATTTTATTATTAGACTGAAAATATTCAAAAGGATACGGTAAACGAAGAATCCAATAAGTACTTTGGGTAAGTTCGATAGGTGTATCAAATCCTGTTACAAATATTGGTCCACCACTTTCATCAGGCTGAACCATAGGATTTAAAGTCACGTGTACTGGTGCTTTAGGAGTTACTACATGGATTCTCATAAGCTGAGCCATCATTGGAGCTGAGCTAATAAATAAACAACATATTATATTATTGAAATTTTTAAAAAGTTATAATAAAAATGTTTTCATAAATTTAAATGTTATATCAGTAATACCTGCAAGGACATGGAAAATATAATGGCATATCAGAATTGGATACTTTATTTCCATTTTCTTTTACAATACCATTATTTGCAGTTGTTAATATTTTGTCAGGTGCTGAACACATAAACCGATGACCTCTAGGGCATTCATATTCAACTCCAATGAAAATTTTAACAGAAAATTCTTAAAAACCAAATATATATTAAAAACAATAATTTAATTAATTTAAAAAAATATATAAAGCTTATTTTTACCTCTAGAACCTTTGGTCTTTCGCCCACGTTGAATAGGAGATAAATTAATTTTGTTTTTATCAGTATTCCAGTATCGATCTCTAGGATGATGTTCTAATCTTACAGTAACATCCCATGGTAAAAGATAAGCGGTAGAATTCAAAAACCCAGGATGCTGTGTTTCTTGAAGTCCTATATTATGTGAATACAAACAAGACGAACCAAGACATACTAAAGACCAGGATGGAAACTGTGGTAATAAGCTATTGGGCGAATCAGTATGCAACATCCCAGGTAAGTATTCTGTAGTACTTGGTTGTCGAACTAATGATTTTTCTAAATAAAAAATGTATTATAATTATTAATAGAATATTTATAACATAAACTAACATATAACATATAACATTATAACTACCTCTTGTGTCACTATCAGTATCAGTTACTCTAATAACAATCTGATTGCTCGAGATGGTATCTTCATTTTTTTGCCTGTTAGTCAATTCAACAGAAATAAGACCCTGTCTATCAGGGAGTTCTCTATTCCGAGATTCTTCACCCAAAATATCATTGATGGGATCTACAGAATGACAACTGGCAAATATCCCTAATCATAAATTAAATACAAATAAATATTATAGAATAATTAAGAATAATTTTTACAAACTATTTTATACCTCCTAAACTTAATCCTTGTGTGTGGCCCATTTGAGTTGGTGTATGTAACAAACCAGCACTGTTTTTCCTACCAGCAATCACTGGAGGTTTAGCAAATAATTGTGCCGCTCTGTGTAAAGAAATTTTATTAAAGATGCATAAAAATTAGTTATTTAAACTACTCACCTAAAATCTTGAGTACTTGGTTGAAATACTGGAAAATTAATTCTATCTAAACAACCACAGATGCAATCTTTGGCCATGATTTGATAAAAATCATAGTTAGCTGATCTAATTGTAAATGGATCTTCACGAGTACCTTGTTTATGACCACAATTGCACGCAGACAAGTACATGACACTGCTTGAGTGTTCCATAACAGGAAAGTCTTCTCGATTAATTAGACTGTAAATACAACAAGATTATAGTTTTCAGTTAGGATAAAGACTATAAATTCATTCATTATATACAGTGAAATCTTAAAATGTAAATACCTTTGAGCCTAAATTAACCAACAAAACAATTTTCATTTACTTTAATACGAAAGCATTCCAATTTAGAGATTTCACTGTATATTTTTCACAATTTCTATGAAATCATTCTAAGAAATATTGTAAGTATTTTTATACATTTTTAATTGTACCAGCAAATAAATTATAATGTAAACTAATAATAATAAAAAAAAAATTAGCATGCATCAAAATGTTTATTGGCATATAGATGTGTAAACTACATTGTAAATTTGTAACACAATACAAATAATATGCAAATATATAAAAAATATTTATAGTAAAGTATAAATATACAAAAAAAAATAATTGTTCAACGCATATATTATGACAAAGAATTTTTCCTTACTTCTGAACAACTACAACCCAACTGATAATTTACGATAACAATAATTTCAAAACCTTTTTCTAAAGCTTAGTTTAACACAGCTTTAAACCATAAATACACTATGATGTACTTTATGTTGTTATGTATGTATACTTGTTGGGCAAAGACAACTAAGATTAATTCTAAAATCAATGATCTTATTTAGAGCTTTTATTAATAAGTAGTTAGAAACATATTTTAAAAGGTTTGTTTGAATCTAGTCTATTGGATCAGTTTTTAGTCACTGAAAAAGTTTAGTGAATTTAATTTTCAATAGCTTACATAAAATGACACATATTTTATTAAAGCAGAATATTTTTAATTTGTTACCTAATATATATTAATAAATAATACGAAAACTGTGAATTAACCATAAATTAAACTATGAATTTATATATATATATATACATATTTTTATTACAATCATTAATATTATTATTTATGATTTATTTTAAATAATTTAATTCTTGATTAATATACCAAGAATATACCATAAAATTCTATTAGATGTGTATAATAAAAGTATATGGAAAAAGTCACTCTAGCTTCTAAACATAAAAATATCCTAATATTTTAAATATTGACGTATAGTTGCATTTCAAAATGTATTTTTAACTCAAATAAGCTGTTTAATATAATATAACAAAATATACAAAACAATAAAAACAAAAAAAAAAAATATTAAAAAATGCCTACTAACAAATTATATACAATTATACAATTTTAAGATATTTCTCATGCAAATAACTTAAAAAAAAGTTAAATATTGTTAACCATCCCGGTTTAAATAATAAAATCTACTTGTCATCTTGTTCCAGTTCCTTTATAGGCCCATCAACAGTACCCCCTTTATGCAAAGGTTGTGTACATGGATTTCCAGTTAAAGAAAGAGTTTCACACATTTGACGACCTGATTGCCATATTTGATCACAGTCTTGTATTAAAATCTGAATATAATCATCAAATAATGGACCACGAGCATGTTGAGCAAACACTGAAAGGGCTTGAGCAACCTAGAGAATATAAAAAAAAAATCAGCTTTAAAATTTCTACAAATATCTTTTTAATATATTATACTCTAGTATCATGATAGTTTCTGTTATAATGAGATGGTAAATTTTCTTGATAAGTAGCCATGGCAATAGGCTGAACTTTACGGCATCGTCTCTCACTAAAATTGGTATCAATATCTAAAAATGATCTTAATGCTTCCATGGCAATATTAGACTCTTCATCAAGATCTTTTGCAATAACAAATAAATTATACATTTCATTTGCTACTTGACACCATGTACCAATATCTGGAGCCTTAAAACATTTATTAAAAGACAACTTAAAATAAAATAATAATAATTCAAAATAATACTCTATTATTACACAACAGTAACTAAAAAACTAGTCAGTTAAAAAAAACTGGCACAATGTGTTAATAATTGTATGTACCTATAGGTATTTTATTGGTTTTATAATATACTATATATATATAATAAAATCAATAGTTGAACTATTTTATTCAAATTTGAAAAACAATTTTGATTAAAGCTGGTGTAAAATATATTTAGATTAAATCTAATCATACATATTTGTATATGTAAAAATAATCTATTGAGTTAAATATCTATTTTTACATGGATAAAATAACTTAGTATAATATTAGTATAACATTTTTAATTCATAAAACACAAAATTAATAATTTTATCAGCATAAAAAGATTATCTTTGCTCCAATATATAATATAAATATTTTAATAATCAGATAATGAATTAAACATTTTATCTTTATTAATATGAAACATTTTATTACCTCAAAATAGTTTGCAATGGTAATAGCATGTCTACCAATATTATCATCAAATCCTTTTTTAAATGCAACTTCAATGTGATCAAATAAAAATCTTTTTATATTATGATCTAAAAATAATTTTAGAAAAAATTTAATGAGTTTATCATAAGTGAAATTTCAATTTACTAACTTTTGTTCAAAAAATCATTTTCCAGAATATCTTCAACCTCACAATCATTGAAACAATCTTTAATTACTATACAATAATAATTATTACACATTTTATAATATTTATCTTTTTGTAAACACATGTGAAGTCGGCGAACAAAAAAAAATATCTTTTAGTTTGCAAATATTATACAACAAAAAAAATTAATGTTTGACCGTTATAGAATGTTGGTACTAAATTAATTTAGATTGGAGAAACCTAATAATAACTAATCTGATTTATTTGAATACTTTATGAGCTGAAATAAATTTCTAACAACATTTTCTTATTAGATAAATATAAAAATATTTTAATATTTAATTATTAAAAATATAAAGTCTATAAAACTATTCTTACAAATTGTTATAGTTCAAAGATCAATATTTTTAAAAATATTCAATTTTTAAATTCTGAACAATGAATTATTAGAAAAATATAGTGTTGATACAAAAATATACTATTTAGGTAATAATTTTTCTTTATTAAGTCTGAAAGTTATTAAAAATGTCTTCTTCTTCTTCTTCTTTTGCTTCGCCTTCCTCCCAACTATTTGGGGTCGGCCACCCTTTCCTACACCTCCACTTTACTCGGTCAATCACATCTCTGCACACACCGACAGCCCTCATGTCATTCTCCAAAGTCTCCAACCATCTCTTTTTTGGTCTTTCTCTTCCTCTTTTCCCTTCAACGTCCATCTTCATAACCACTCTTACTGCATTCGTTTCCTCTCTTTAAGTTACTAACAATGTCAAAATAAAATAACTTATGTGCATTCTTATCTAACAAATATTAAACATGAGAAGTTATTTTGATAATATAATGTCAGTCAAAACAACTAGTCAAAACTTAACTAAAAATTAATTGATATTTTCCTAAATAAAAATATATGCTATCCAATAAATAATTCTCATAGAAATCCATTCATATTGAAAAATAATAAGACAAATTCAAAATGTATTGGTCTAAGTACATTAAATTTGACACCATGAATTTAGTAACCAGTAGATTGATACAGATGTTTTATATTTTTTTGTGACTATAACGAAAGTTTCATATTGTTGCAAAATAATATTCCTAATTTAAGTACTGAAATCTAAAATAATTAAATTGATTTATAGCAATGTCGGAAAGCCAACTTCACATAAGCCATTATTTGTATACATACCAACAGATGAACTATTACACATATTTATCAGTGAGTTAGTTAAAAATTCGTCCCAGTCTAAAATTTGATCAGGTGAATCATCCATAAATACATATTCTTGATTAGCCGGTATAGCAAACATTGAATTGATACTAAAATTTCAAAAATAATTCATGCATATTATACATATTTATTGTAATATAAATATATATAAAGAAAACTATATTTAAATATTTATAAATAACAATGAGATGATAAGTAACAATAAGCAATAAAACAATACAGTAACTATTGGTACATTAATTACTAATTAAATTAAATTAATATTAAATTATTACATGATACATGGGTTTTTAACATTTTGAAGTCTATTCCTCTCCCACCCCTACAAGATTGAAGTATAAATTATTAAATAATCAAAATTTCATTAAATTTAAATGAACTTATTTGTAGATGAAAAAAATATTAATCAAATTTAAAATTTCTAGAATTAAGTATATTATAATATTATATTAGTTTTTTTTTAAATATTAAATTTTAAATTCATTAACGTTGATTTTATAATAAAATAAAAATAAGAAGTAAATGTTATTAAATATAAATTAATTAGAGGCTAAGCAATGACACTGTTTAGTCTACATTAATTTTCTTATATTTAGCAACAACTATGAAAATGAATATAAATAAATTATATTGTGCAAAAATAGAAAATAACATAATTACTCAATGAAGCTCAATAAAATATAAATAATATGAAATAATGTATTCATTTCTTATGGTTTTTAAAATTGTTTACACTTCCCTAGGGGAGCCCTCCAGGATGAAAACCATTGTTATAATATAACTATGAAATGTTAAATATATTTTATCAATTTTAATCATTCTGTATTTATATTAAGTATTTAGAAAGTTGAGAAACTAAATTTGTACTATGTTGTATTATAACATATTTATTATAATTTATATATGTATATATAACACTCTACAAATTTAGTTTCTCAATTTTCTAAATACTTAACCTGTCGTTAGTTGCACTAATGTACATTTCGTAGTTAGTCGCACCTAGGTCTTTTCGACCGCGTTATAATTTTCAAGTAAATAATTATAAAAAAACGTTGTTTCATAGGTATATGATTAGTAATTTTATTGAAACAAATAAATTTTCATATAACTTTAATAAATTATGGTTTTATTTATATAAAAAAAAGATGGAAACTGAAAGTTACTTCCTTATACATAAATTGAGTACCTAATTTAAAAAAAGTAATGTTTGAGTTTTATTTAAATTTGTATGTATGAGTTATTTAAATGCATAAATGAAATAAATAATCATAATATAAATAAATTAAAAATATAATAATTTTATTAATATTCTGAAATATCTGATGAATGTTGAGCGTTTTTGCAACATTTCTGGCAATACGTGTTCCTTACAAATATAATTTTCACAGTTTTTACATCACGTAATCTAGTTTCATCTTAGTTTAATCTTTATACATGGAATTAAATGTACTTTGAATATTATTATATTATTTTTAATAACATTATTGAAAGGTATACTGAGTATCAATGGTTGAAATAAAAATATAAATGTTTTATTCAGCATGTAAAAAAAGTGCTCTCATTTTGACCATAGCGCGACTAAAACCGGGTTAATATAAATACAGAATGATTAAAATTTATAAAACACATTTATCTGTCTCTAAATTTCTTGTGAAAGCTTTAAATAAATAAAACTAAAAATGGCTTTATTCACACTAAAATAATTGACTTTAATACCTTATATTTGAAATAATTCGTCTTTTTCTAAGTATACTATAGATTTGATCTTCTAAAGAATGTTCAGCTTTTTTTAAGCCTGGATGACATGGTCCAGTAGTTTGCCTTAATAAAGAAAATAATGTTTTTTTTTTTTTTTATATAAATATTTTTGGTACTCGTGTAATATGCTAGGTACCGTAAAATGCCAACTACCAAAAACTGTAAACATTATAATATTCATTATCAAGTATTTCAAAATATTATATATTGTTATACGTTATATGTCACCCCATATTTTTTTTTATAGAAAACTTAAATTAATCATTGTGTACTGACAACAGATCAAAATATTTTGGTAATAAAATAAAGCTGTTTCTTTTTTATTTTAATTCCACAATTAGTTTTGATATAGTTGATATAGTTTCATATCAATTAAACTAATTATGTCGGCATATCTATTGCAGGATTAAAAACTATTATGAGAGCTATTGTATGATTATCTCAAATCTTTATGACTCAAGACACAGGTTTCCCATGACAAATGAAATAGAATAATAAAAATATCGATAAAATCAAAAATAAATATGAATTACATGGAAAGTAAAATATAAAAATTATGCATATAAATGATATGGTAAATCATATTTTCTGAAGGTAACAGTATAAAGGTAGGTAGTATATTACACGAGTACCGTGTTCTTTTTTTAATTAGCGACAATAGACTTTACTTATTTTTTTTAAACTCATTTGGACACGATTCATAGTAAAATAATAGTCTTGGAGAACACAGTCTACCGTTTTCCATCCAACTAGAAGAAATATTAGGTATTTTTGATAAAGTAGATTTTATAACATTGAGGAATTTTGATCTGAAATAAAAACAAAATAAATAAAATATATTTAAATTAAAAAAAAAAAAAAAAAAAATAGACCTTGAACAATCAAGAGCTTTGAAAAAACTCAAGTAGCTAGTATCAAATATTGGAACTGGATGTGTTAATAAAAGAATATGTGATACACTAAACAAAAACAATAATGAACACGCATAATTGTACTTCAAAGTAGACCAAACTCTTAAAAAACCCTAAAAAATACATAAAGTAAAGAAAAATATTTAAGAATATTCATAAAGGATTTAAAACTTAATAACCAATATCTTACTTTTTCTTCAATTTCAGTTGATAATTCATCTATGTTTTGTGTGATTGAATGACTGTCAAAAGAACCAGTTAAATGTAGATAAACAATACTTCCAGTTTCATCATAAAAACACTCAATTGATGACTATAAATACACAATATTTTAAAGATATTAATATTAAAAAATGTCACAAACTATCAAGAAGCTATTGAATAACTAATTCACTACTTTATTGATTGTCAAATACCAAAATTAATTACTGAATTAACTAAAAATTATATAAATTTTGTTACCTGAATTTTTGAATTTGTATCTTGTACTAATGATGAATTAAATATTGGGCGGTCATAAAAATCATTTACAAAACGAGCTTTACAAGATTTAGAAGCTAGTGTAGATTTGCCAAATATAGATACAACAATAGTTGGTTTGGCAGGATTTTGGATAGAACTAACAAAAATATTATTTATTAATAATGATAATGTAACAAAGTATCCTTTACTGTTAAGTTTTTAATTTCAAATATTTTATTTAGGGTTATTTTACCTAATAAAGTTTTCATCAAAAGGCAAAGACACTTTTTTATATTTCATTTTCATCAACAGTTGAAAAATGTTTATGTATATTTGACTAGAAAACTATAATTTTTTTCCTTTAATACCTTATATAAACCTCATAAATATATGATAATTAAGACCGAAATACGATAAAAATTAAGGTATAAAAAGTTATTAATAATATCATATAAAAAATAAAATATGAGGTGGTACTGCAACTTATTTAAAAATTAATTAGGATAACGTTATCAATTTATATCAGTCAATATCACAATTAAATACATAATAATAATAAACCTTGCACTCAGTATGCGGTCTATGATAGCGGTTGTCAAACTATGCTCTGTGGAGCCCGGGGCCCATACACGAAACGAACAGCGTTCGACAAACCAAATCGTCACATGTAGAGAGCCTTGATATTAATATAGTCACGTGTATGGACGTGTTTGTCAGTTTGCCGTCGAACGCAAGGTTTATACATAGATAATAAAGGTCTATTTAATATAATATTTAGTATTTGAGTTTGTATTTTCAAGTGTGGAATTATATAAAATCTCCGTATTACCACACAGGACTTTAAAATCTGTGTAAGAAATGTATAATTTTATGTGAATTATTTAGGGTCCGAGCACAGACGTTCATTCATAAACATACTAAGGAATTCAATAACAATACAATTTCGTTATTTTATAAGCCGCAGTGTTATTGATCTAAATATACGTACATGTCATTCTACCACTTATCTATGATGTTAAGCAATATAAATATCATATCAATTAAATTAACGTAAATGATAAATATCTTCTTCTTCTTCTTCTTCTTCTACTTCGCCTTCCTCCCAACTATTTGGGGTCGGCCACCTTAGTCCTACACCTCCATTTTACTCGGTCAATCACATCTCCTCTGCACACACCGACAGCCCTCATGTCATTCTCCAAAGTCTCCAACCATCTCTTTTTTGGTCTTCCTCTTCCTCTTTTCCCTTCAACGTCCATCTTCATAACCACTCTTACTGCATTCGTTTTCTCTCGCCTCATCACATGCCCAAACCATCTCAGCCTATTTTCTCTCATCTTGTCCACAATTGGCGCTACACCAACACTACCTCTCACGTATTCATTCCTTATTCTATCTTCTCTTGTCACTCCACTCAACCATCTAAGCATTCTCATTTCCGCGACACTCATACTTTGTCCTATTCTCCTGTTAACCGCCCAACACTCTGAACCATACAGCATAGTTGGTCTCACTACACTTTTATAAAATTTACCTTTCAACCTAATTGGAATTCTCTTATCGCATAACACGCCCGAAACGTAAATGATAAATATAATTATGTGAAAACATTTAAATAAAATCATTAGTGTAAAACAGAGAATATAACACTTAAATCATGTTAAAAATTATAAAAAAAATTAATTAACTTTTTCCATTTAATGTAATAAAATTTAAACTTTAATTAAATTTATTTTGTTCCTTTTTAATACTTACATTTTTTTATTTCCAACTAAATTAAATTCCTTTGAGAACCACAAATTCCTTTTCATTTTTTATTCAATTTTATGTGTAAATTTTTGGGCGTCAGTCGTTTCCGCCAAATAATTATAAGTTAAAAAATAAAGAAACAGACTAATAAAATATATTATTATTATTCATAGAATCAACTTGTACATTAAAATATTGAAAAAATAAAAAAAATTATTAATTATTTTTATAATAAAATATTATAAGTTCATAAAATAATAATATTATTCAATCAAAACTGACTAATATAATAATAACTTTTGATCATCACATAGTAATAATCAATATAAAAAAAAAATATATATATATTTTGATATTAATCGAAAATATAAAAATATAATTTTTTTTCTTCTTATATTATAATACTATATATTTAAAAAATGGAGGGATTATCTAATGTAACCTAAAATTCATCACAAACAAGAACTTTGAATTGTATTTAGACTTCCAATTGGAGAAGGATGCTGAACCAAAGTAAGAACCATAATCAAATAGGGATCAAGTCATTTTAATAAATTAGAAGAGGAGCCGCTTAAGGAGAGTCTCACTAGAAACTGGTAATTGCTCTTATAAAGTTAGTAGAATAGGAGCCAAAGGAGATGAGTGATATAATGCGAGATAACTAACGATTCTACATTTTAAACAAGAAACATTAGGTACAAAAAAATAAAAATCAAACAAAAATATAAACAAAAACTGCTCTCTTCATGGCTGCACATATGGTCCAATTTCCCTTTCAATATATCCATCCATAGGTGACCGGTGTTGCACAAAAACATCAAGAGGTCATGTTGTTCATTAAGGCGCTGAACATTTAGTGCAATTATATAGGTAGCAAAGATGCAACATGAATAACACACATCAGACTTTCTCTGACTCACTAAGAAAATCCCATATATTAGGATGTTGTCCCATTTGCGTTAATAACGTTGAATGAAATGATTCCAAGTAGTTATTTGTACGGTAGTCTTCTGCAAAAACACTAATGAACTTGGGACCAACCTGAAAAAACCAGTAATGGTCAATATATCCAATTAAAGTTTCTTAATTAAGGTTTCTCATACCCTGCTCGTAGAGATGTGAGTTTGTATTATACAGTGGTATAAAACTGTATTATACAAGGTATTATACACATGGTATAAAATTATTTTATACAGACGGTATAAAAAAAAAATATAAGGCTTTAAGTTAAATTAATTTAGTTATTACCACGATTAATAATTAAAGATACTTAGATATAAAATTATTATTTATAATTATCATTTATTAATTATTATCGTAACATGTTTTCCCATTGAGTAGAGAAGTACTCATTCTAAAAATATCCTTAGCGTCGTACTTTTATCCTTATCGTATTAAATTCAAATTATTAAATTAATTCTTGTATTATGTGTTTTTTAAATGTTTTCTGACCTTCTAGTCTTATTTAAATTATTCCTTTTTTAAAATGATTCGTATTTCATAATTAATAATAGGTTTATAATCTCTGTTAAATTTCCAATAATTTGAGGTACTACAAGGTTCTATACGGTTTAATACTGGTATAATACCGGTATAATATGGTATTATACAACAACAAAATAAAATACGGTATTTTAACATCTCTACCTGCTCGACTTCAGGAAATTGTTGAACATACTGCATGATAGCCCTGAAAACCATCATACATACAGAACCGAGGACATAGAGGGTGACCTCTAACAGCAGGTAGATGAGGCAGCGCAAGAACCATTCTGAAAACCCGAGCTGCAACAGGACTTCTCTTGACAAAACACCATTCACTTTACGATGATAATACCGTACAATTGATTGGGTATAGTGGAACCAGTAACATCCCAATCTGCTTTCTGGAAATGATTGTTGAACTGCATTCATGAGTCCTTTTTCAAAATCTGTAACAAACCGAATTAAATTATAGTTCAGAGGTAAAATTTGCCTAATAATGTTAAATAATGTGAAGTATGTTTTTTCTGTCCAACTTCTTAGAAGAACATACACCATTGGAAACAATACACTCTTAAATACCACTTGAAAAGTCAGAAAACTTTTCAAGTCTGTTGGAGCTGCAGGAACAGTTTTGAATGTTCCGTCAATTCCAACCGTTGTAACTGTGGCCAGCTCTTCTCAAAATTTTCTAATTGCATCCAAATTTGCAAAAATAACTCCTTCCCTTGTTCTGTTGACCACTAATTCTTGCTGAAAAAATGCCGATGGTGGTGTTTGAAGAGTGTTACAGTAGGTAGCATTCTCTGGTCGGATCAATGCTTCAACAAGCTCATGAATGATCTCAGGTATGAGACCACCATTTGGTTGACGTGATCTACGCATCCTCTTCCATCTTCTTTGACCCTGCAGAAATGTATAGTTGCTAGCAGCTTCTGAATGTCTAAAAAAAAAAAAAAAAAATAATGATCATTGAAGGGGTAATTGGATATTTATTTATCAGTTATAAACAGGTGTGAACCCTTTAACAAATAGATAGAGACATCATAAACAGATATAACTCAAATCTGATTAATTACAATATTATACACAGTACAAATAAATATTCAAAAATAACAAAACAAGAGAAAACAATTTTAAACAAAAACAATTAAAATATAATAAATTACAATTAGTATATAAAATAGTAAATAAATAAATTATGTATTACAATTTATTAAGGCATAATAAACATTCAATTTAAAAACTTCACGAGACATAAAGAAAAGACCAACAAAGTTTGCTATTTTATTTGCTAACATTAATACTCGTGGAAAATATGATGCTATAATTAGAGGTAAAAAAGGTATAAAAAATAATTTATTTAACCTAAAGTTGATTTGACTCGTGTAAAAAGCCAACCATTGATAGTAACTCAGGGCGATCTAAAATACCAATAAGTTAATCATATAAAAACATTTGATCGCTGACTTTTCTTCTAAGTTCACAATATGTAAAACCTAGCTGGGTAGATTGCAGAATATGAGTCCCTTGATAGATCAATATTTAATTTGAAACATATAGATTTAGTATATTTATATTGGACATTTTCTAATAAATTGATAAAGGTAGCATAATCAGGAGACCAAATTCAAGCTTAGATCTAACGAGAGAAACATTTAACAATTTTAAAGTATTGATATTTTTAAATAAAGGTGTTAAACTACTAAACCACTGTTACTGTTTTTAATAACCTAAAAGGCTAAGAAATTTTATCATACTATATATCAGGGGTGGCCAACATGAATACGTCCGAAAGCCACATATATAAATGCAATATCAAGAGCCAAAATATTTGTAAATATGATTTATAATTTTACATAATATTTATCTAATAAACTAAAAAAAATAGTAAATATAAATTTTAAATATAAGTACCTAAAAAATTTGGTATAATGTCTAATTTTTAATTTTTAGATTCTGAACGGAGTGAAGAATGTATTGATTTTACAATGATGTGTGTTTTTTTTTTTTTTTTTTTTGTGTCTGTCGACACGTTTTGGGGCAGTAAAAATGCTTCGATTGCCTTATGTAGCAACTTTTCTGAAAGGAAAGTGAATCTATTTGGTACTTTGGGGGGTCAAAAGTTAAAAATTTCCAATATTTTTTAAATGCGACGGGAAAAACCATAAAAAAATTTGGGAAAAACGGTAGTTTTTACGCAAAACCAATTTTCGACATAATCAAATTTTTAATTTTGCTATAACTCAAAAACTAATCGATGTAAATACTTGAAATTTTCACCAAATGTTTAGATTAGCGTTCTCTATACACCATTAAATTTTCAAAGTATTTTGACTTTTATTGAGCTATTTATAGACAATTGAAATTTTCAATTTTTTTAAGTATTTTTTTTTTTAAATAACGATAAAATTTTTTTGACTGCCCAGAAAATCTTGAAAATTTAATACAAGGTTTCTTATAAGTTGTTCCTTAACTGATAAAAAAAAATCTAAAATCGTAAGTCACAATTTTTTTTTATAAGTGATCAAAGTTCCAATTTATACGAAATATGTAAAAATCACGAAAATTTGCAAGTTATTTTGTAGATAAAAATTCATAAAATTTTATCTGTTCATACTTAAGGTTCAAAATTTTAACACTAGGTTATCTATAAGCTACTCTTCAAAAATCTTTAAAAAAATTTCTATCGGAATTAGAGGAAAAAATTTTATGACTGTTTGAAATTTAAATATTTAAGAAATTGCATAAAATAGCGATTTATTCTCAAACGATTTTAAATATTTTTTATAATTCAAAAAGTATAAGTCGCAGATTTTTGAAATTTCTACCAGCTGTTAAGATTGGTATTTCCTTTATGTCATATTTTTTTCAAAATATTATATTGATTTTTAAGCCACTTATAGGCATTTAAAATATTCGATTTTTTTACATTTTTTTTTTTATAATCGGTGATAAAAAAAATTTGGCTCGTACAAAATACTTGAAAATTTAATAGAAGATTCCACAGAAGTAGTTCTTAATGTCATTCAAAAATTATTAAAATCCATAGGCACAATTTTTTTTATAAGCGTTTGAACAGCGAATATTGACATAAAATTACATGTAAAATATAATATAATGTATAATATTCTAGAATCTAGACTGACAAATGATATCGGTTTTTTTTTTAAATGCTCTAACTCAAAAACGAAAAACCGCAACAACTTTAAATTTTCACCAAATCTTTATATTAACGTTCTCTATATATGGTTAAGTTTTCAAAGTATTTTGACATATTTTGACTTATTTATAGACAATTTAAATTTTCAATTTTTGTAAAATTTTTGTTTTTAAACATCTATAAAATTTAATTGGTTGATCGAAAACTCTTGAAAATTTAATACAAGGTTTATAATAAGTTAAACTTATCGTAACTAAAAATATCGGTGACAGACTGACTGACTGCATATCTAATTCCTTAGAAAAAAAAGAATATTGCACATCAGTCCTCCTTGATATAGCTCAAGCATTTAATAAAATGTGGTTCCTGGTCTTTTGTATAAATTAAAAAATATACTACCTCTACCCTACTACTTATTGTATAAATCTTACCTTGAAGACAATTTTTTTGTGACCAAAATTGGTTCGGAAATGTCATCCTTAGCCCGAATATCTGCAGGGGTTCCACAAGGAGCTTTTTCATCTCCCACTCTTTATAACCTGTACTCAGCCGATCAACCGACAACCTCTTACACCTCAGTTGCAGATTTTGCCGACGACAAAATTATCTACTCCACACATAAAGATCCAATAATTGCTGGCATGAATCTACAAAACCACCTAGACCTCATGTCTTCTTGGTACAATAAATGGAAAATAAAAATTAATAACGAAAAATTTACCCATCTAACTTTTACATTAAACGTGGAACTGTACCACCTATAAATTTTAACAACCAAAATATTCCAAAATCCTCGAGCTCTCGTTATTTGGTCTTGTTTCTAGATCAATGATTAACCTGGGTTGATCACTTAAAAAAAAAAAAAAAAATCCTCCTAAAAACTAGATGGAAATCACTACAATTCTTACTTGGTAAACACTCTAAACTTAATAAAAAAACAAAGTTACTTCTATATATAAAACTTTATTAATGTCCATTTGGACATACGAGATCCAGCTGTGGGGCGCAGCTAAAAAATCAAACACAAATAAAATTCAAACTTTTCAATCCACAACCCTCCGTATAATCACAAATGCCCCATTTTACATTTCTAATCACACCCTTGATACAGATTTAAAAACTAATACAATAGAAGAAACTGCCAAAATTCTTTATCAATTGATAAAGAATTTTGGCAGTTTCTTCTACCGTTAACGGTTCCGCTTCCGACTCACGAACCACTCCAATCCACTAATTTCTACTCTAAACTCTGACACTGTTCGAACATGGAACAAATTCGTGCCGCCTCGAACTTATCGGCTGGGCTATCGTGTCGTCCGCGTTATGGTATCGACGTTCCCCGAACACTCTTCCTCTCCTACATCGGGAACAAGTTGTTGCGTTCCGCGATGAAGTCGCATTGCGCCGCCGCCGACCTTGTCTGTCTTTTCTCCGCGGTTGAGCTGGACGGAGCTTTCCTCAGCTCCCGCCTGTAGTGTGCAACGGTCAGCGTGCCCCGCTATTTTAGCTATTGTGTTGTCTTGGATATCAAACGTGACGCCTTCGTTCGAGTGGGACCGTGATCAGCATTCCTGGAGCCTCCACACGGAAAAAAAATATTGGTTAGTTTAACTACAATTGTATTTATTTCAGCTGTAAAATATTAGTTGAAAATACTATTTGCTTATGGTTAAAATTTAACTATATTTTACAGTTAAATCACTTTGATTAAACTTATAGTAATTTAACTGAAAAAAATAATCGTTTTTACTAAACATTTTATTTGAAATAGCTATTTTACACTAATAACAATTATGTATATTATTGTATTTCCAACTAAACAATTTTAGTTAAAACAAATTTTATATATATATATATTGATATATTATTATACTATGGAAGCAAGTGTCTAGTTTGGAAAGAGGAACAAAGGATTTTCAATTCCCCATTGATAATAAAAAATAAAATATAAATATAAACCATTCAACATTTAAAAATTAAGATTAGACGATATACATGATATAATTACATAATTTTTTATTTATTTTCACATTTTTGGCTCAATTTTTATATATATAGATAACTGCAGTCCTGCGATTTGTAACTAAAGTACTAGGTCGTACGTTTCTGTTTATTTATATTAATTTATGATATTTATGTATTTATATTTTTATACTCGATAATATAAATACATAAATATCATGAATTAATATAAATAAACAGAAACGTACGACCTGGTACTTTAGTTACAAATCGCAGGACTGCAGTTATCTATATATATAAAAATTGAGCCAAAAATGTGAAAATAAATAAAAAATTATGTAATTATATTATGTATATCGTCTAATCTTAATTTTTAAAGTGTTCTTTAAATCTATGTCTTGGGGCGCCCGTTAATATTAACATTTATTATTATATATATTTTTGTGTGAATACACTATACATACATATTTCACTATACATCGTTTATTTTGTGTACTCATTTCCGTAACCTGAAGTCCTCACACCGCAAGTCGATATAGCCAACCGCCATAATCGTAGGAGCTTTATCGGCGATTCAACAGACACCATTCCTGGTAACCTCTCTCGCTGACTGAAGAGAAAGTGGTGTAGAGATACCAATTAACAAAGTAATAAAGGCAAATTTATATTTAACCTAATCATGATATAAAGTGTCGCCATTGGGTGGCTGTTTTTATTACGTACCTATGTCAAGCTATATTATATATCACCGCATGTATACTTATAGTAATAACATATTTACAGATTAAAAGTTAAAATAAAAGTTATAAAAAAAAAAAAAATTACTAAAAATAAATATTGAGTATAAAATTAAATTAAATTATAAATAAATAAAAAATTTTACACTGTCAGGTGTGGGGTTCGAACCCACGCTCCCGTTTGGGAACCAGAGCTTAAATCTGGCGCCTTAGACCGCTCGGCCAACCTGACTGTTCTGTTATTAAGAAATTAACTTTATATAACTAGTTTTAAACAAATTATTATTTTTTTATTTATCATGTTTATGATTCTAAATATATGTTATTTAGTTAAAATGGAATCATTTAGAATTTATTTTTGTTTTTATGTTTATACATTTTGATCCTTTTAATATTTTATAAAATTAAAAACGGATCGTTTCACCAAAAATCAATATTCAATGAATAAATAAAATGTTTATTTAGTATTGAACAATTAATTATTTTATTTATTTTTGTATTATATATTAAAATTTATTATATTATTATTATAATATTTTATATATTCAGTAATTATATCATCAATAAATTCTGTGATAGTATTTGTATTACTGTACCAATTTTATTTTGAGGTTATATAAATTGTTTTTATAAAACATATTCATTAATTTCATTTATGTATTGAAACATGAAACTGAAGTTTCTAGTTTTCTACTACTTTAAACTTTAGATATAATCTATGTTTTAAATCAATCAGATTTCTCTTGCTAAATATACGTGAACCTAAACTGTAATTTTCATGTTATAATAAACAGAAAATATAAATTTATATAGGACATAGTGTTTACATTTTAAATAAATTCTATTTTTTTAAGTAGAATGTTTTTGTTCTAAATTTATATTTTTTTTTATTTAAAAATTATTCCGTGTAAAGAGAAAACGAGTTAACTGCAATGGCTCAAGAAAAAGTTTTAGAAAAACCTTTGTTACAGTTCGTTGATAGTGCACAAAAAGTTGAAGGCCAGGATGTAGTCGAAATTATTAAACAAGCTTTAGATTGCGTAGATACATTCGTATTTGCTGAACTCTTAGAATGCCCTAATGTTGTTGCACTTGAAAACACTCCTCATGCTCCATACTTACATGTATTGCGTATGTTTTCACAAGGTACGTATTTGGATTATTTGAATAAAAAAGAATATTTCCCAGAACTCAGTATATCTCAGACAAAAAAACTGAAATACTTGACAATTGTCACTCTTGCCAATAAGATGAAAAGGATACCTTATGATATTCTTTTAAAAGAACTAAATGTTAATGATGTAAGAGATCTAGAGGATTTAATAATAGAAGCAATTTATTCTAATGTGGTCATAGGTGACCTCGATCAAAAGAATGGTTGTCTGGAAATTGATTGGACTGTTGGAAGGGATGTTGGACCAAATGATATTGATGTGATGATAGATATATTACAACAATGGAATGAATCATGCGAGAGTATTCTATCCACAGTTCAAGCCCGTATTGTTGATGCTAATCAAACAAAACAGAATGTACTTAAACATCGAGCCGCTTTAGATATTGAAGTAGCCAATGTCAAAAAGGCAATAAGGACCCAAGTACAAGATGAAGAAATGTCGGTTGATACTAGTGGACCTACCAAAAAATCTGTAAAAGGAGCTGGGTCTAGCGGAAATAAATTATGGTCCAAGTAAATAATTGTTCGATAATTGTTATTATTTTTGTATTTACAATAGTTTCATTATTTGTATTAGATAGTCTATTAGGCTATAAATATATGATTAATGATAAATAAAGGTCTTATTGTATATTGTTTAGTAATAAGCTTGCTTGATTGTTAATCTAATAACAATATTATATAAAATATATTTATGATAAACTTGGTAAGTCTTTAATGAATTTAATTAATTGTAAATTTTCAAACATTTTATACCAACTCAATATATTAATAAATTTTATATTTGTTATTTTTTTATACTTTAATCCTTATTATTGTTATTCATAATATCAAAATTTAACTATAAATTTGTAAAAAAATGTAATTTATTGTTTGTATTATATTGTATTAGTTTTGATAGTTACATTTATAATTAGGTGGTTATATGTGTTATTGGTGTTATATTGTAGATGTTGAATTTTTAAATTTTTAAATGGAATTTAATGTATTATGTAGTTATTAATTATTAATGTATAATATATTAGTAATTATTGAATTATTTAAATTATTTTATATCTTGAACAAAATATTTGGTAAGTAGTTATTTTATCTAAAAATATCTGTGTCAATAAAAATAATTTAAAAATACATTAATGTAAATCATGATTATTATAATTTTTTAAGCAAATATAATGAAAATATCATGATTTTGATTTTGGTTCAAGTATTTTACAGAACTTTTATACGTTTTTAATTTCTCAAAATAGTTACAGAATAAAATCATAATTGTGGTTGCATTTATATAGATAATTTACAGTCATAGATTGGCATTTTTTGCTTTTAATGTCTCTTCAATAGAGCAAATATAAGCAGTTATTAAAATGAACGTTGAAGGGAAAAGAGATGACTGAAAATGATTGAGAATGATTTAAGAGCTGTAAGTGTGTGCTTAGAAGATGTAGAAAATCGAGACGAGTGAAAGTCTAGAATAAAAGTGGCAAACCCCAAATTGTTGTGAGAAAGATGAGGGGAAGGGGATGAAGTTATAATTTTTCAAATTAATGAACATACATAGTAATAATAATAATATTTATATCGAATCCAAAATAAAACGTGTGGTCAAAATACATTTTCCCGTAAAATATAAAAAAATTTAAAAGTTTAGTTTTTTTTTTTAACATTTAAGATTTAGGTCTTGTGCCTCCGTGGTGGCAAACCCCATAACTTGGACATACTTTAGAGGCATATGCTTTAATAACGCCACTGAGCCTACATTTATAAATTTATACATTCAAAATTAATCGTTAAAAATGTTTTTACTGCATTTCAGTTGATAAATTATTAATCTACACCGTTAGGTATTATTTAAGTTCAATTAATAAAAATTATATTTAAATATTTTAAACTGAATCACTGAATCGATTTAATAATTTGGACTAAATTAGGAGAATCGATTCTTTTACTGAATCATATTTCCCATTTTTACATTATATTGATCACAGACCTATAAAAATACTTGTAAAAATAGATTATAAGATAGATTATATTCTTATCGCTAGAGAATAAATTATAATTAATATATTATTTCATCTATGATTCTTATTACTCTTATCAAAGATTGAATATATTTTCTATTCTGTGATATCACATGGTGATATTTTCAATTTTGTGATTTTAGCTTTGATAGCATGTGATTATAATTGTAACCATTTCTTATATTTTATAATTAAATATTCGACAGTGCTCATATTAAGGTTTGAAGGTAAGCTAATTATTTTATTTTATTTTTAACTTAATCATATTCATAATTATTTATGATTAATAAATTATAAAAATATATACACCATATGATATGTTCATTAGTCATATTACTTAACTTTTTTTTAATAATATCAAATATAAATCTTGTCCAAGTTTGTGTGTATCATTAAATCTTTATACTAGATACGTTTGTATTTCATGAAATATTAAGAAACATTTAATAATTCCTTTCAGTTACATTGCAATTATATATAATGGTTTTAGTCAAATTTAGAAAATTGCATAAATAAAAAATGAAATCTTAATAACTTATATAATGTTGAGTAGGTAATTATAAGTAAACATTCTAAAAAAAGATTTAGTTATAAGATGCATATATGACATAATTAGTGTAACTACAACCCAACATGTATGATTAACAAATTATATCTCATTTTGAAAATTAATTAACATATTTACTGTCGAGAAGTTAAATTTCTAAACTAAAACTTTTTTAGAGCCTAGAGTGAATGTCATCTTCATGTTTTTTACTAATAATTTATTATAAAATTTAAATTTGCTTGGTACTACATTTTCTTTCTTAAAAATAAAAAATTTACCTAAATGTATTAAAAGTGATTTATAATTAATTTTAAGACCTTAGAAAAATATAGCAAAACAGGTTAATTGCTAAGTGTACCATGTATGGTACATTTTAGTATTGCCAAAAAATGCATACCATTTATTACTATGTTTGTCCATTATGATAAACCACTTATAAAATAATCTTTAATTTGTGCTTTCAGTATTTGAATGATTTTTTTTTAAAGAGCTTTTATTAATTATTCAGCTCGACAGTTATACAATATATATCTTAAGGTGTAATACACAACATCTAAAATAATGATAAATGATATATTCAATATGAAGGATTAAAGCATCAGGATAATAATAAAGAGATAAATAATGCAATAAAAGAGATACTTATAAATAACAAAGCCAGTTTCCTTAAAAAATGAAAACATTTACAACCAGTTTGGCCTTAGAGTTAAAGGTAGAGAAGAGATTAAAGGGAATGTTTAAATTATTAAGTGAGGAAATCAAATTCAAATGTTTAGTAGGGAGTATAGAACAAAGAGGATATGTCACAAATTGCAAATATTTTCCTCTGCATGTAGGGTATAGAAAAGGGAAGCATTTAAATCTAGTTAATTGGCATGGGGAGATAGAAGGTGGTGCCTTATACATAAACGATTATACTATATGATAGAAGATCTAGATAATGATAAATTACTGAACTAGATATCATTACAGGTGTTAGAGACTATAAATTTGAGTCAGAGGCAAAATTTGTAGGTAGATTATTCTAATATTCAGACCAAAGTTTAAAAACATTATATTGTTGTAGAAGAATAAAATTATTAAATAACGTTTTCGTTAAAGTATCAGAAATTTCATTGCCTCTAATATCTACATAGCTGGAAAACCAAAGATATGAAATATTAAAATCTAGTTGAGTAGGATGATCT
Organism: Sipha maydis; assembly: GCA_034509805.1. NCBI lineage: Eukaryota > Metazoa > Arthropoda > Insecta > Hemiptera > Aphididae > Sipha > Sipha maydis. Next base: position 59,405 of record JASXSY010002106.1, read on the forward strand.
AACGTAATCCATAATATTTCTTGGACAAGAACTTTGAATTTTATTTAGTCTTTTTGACTTAGAGAATGCTGTAGAACCAAAAAAAAAAAAAACCCCATAATTAAGTTAAGAACATATAATGGATTTATAAATTTGTAAAAAAGAAGCAGGATAAAATCCTCACTAGGTACCAGTAGTTGCCATAAACAAGTTAGCCCAATGAAAACCAAATTAATGAGTAAAACAATGTGTGGTAAACAACATAATTTGAAGTTGAGTTAATAATACCTAAATAGGTGGTAGTCAATAAAAGGGATGGTATTATTATAAAAATATAAAATAGAAGGGTTCATATATTTGCGTCTAGTAAATATTACAGACTTGCATTTATCATAAGCAATTGAAAAAGATAAATCATTTAACATTTTTATAAGTTCATCGAGAACCTGGTTAATGCATGCTATGGTAATGTCTAGGAATTTATTTTAAGAGAAAACAACTACTTATATCATCATCCCCGTAAATGAGACTATTTATAGCAAAGACTGTAAAGATAATTTGCAATGAAACTCATATAGACATTATAGAGCAGGGGTGGCCAACATGAATACGTTTGCAAGCTACATATATAAAAGCAATGATATTAAGAACCAAAATATTTGTAAATACGTTTTATAATTTTATATAATCTTCATCTAATAAACTAAAAAAAATAAATAAAGCTATTTAAATATAAATAGAATAAATATATATTTTAAATATAGCTATACAAATTTAGTATAAAGTTTTTTATTTTATATATTATTCTTTTTAATTTATTATATATTTTTGTTTATTAATCTATATTCTATAGCCTTATATCTAAATAATAAAAACAATTTTTTTTTTTATATAAATGTATATGAAAAAAAATTCAAATATTGGTATTTGTAAATAAAACGCGAGTCGTATTCGATTATAATAAGAGCCGCAAATTGGCCACCTCTGTTAAAGAGTATAGGATTTAAACTACTATCCTGTGGAATACTTCGAAAAGTTATACGTGAATATTGTGTTAGAAGGGGAATATGAAAGAAAGATTCCTAAGAGAAAACAAAGAAATGGTTATTATGTAATTATTTACTGCCAACAATTAATTTTTTTTTTATGTATCAAAAATGGTACATGGACTCCGTAGTCTTACACTTAATTTTATACAAGTATCATTCATTTTTGCACAATCATTATATTGTGGCAGTTAATCTATTAAATAATAGAAAATAATACATTTTATTGTACATTAAATTTTATTATTATTTTTTGTAGGAGTACTTAAAAATGGAGTCTAAACTAGCCAATGGATTAAAACTGTTATACATACCAAAAAAGACAAAAATTAGTTCTGGTCTTGGTGATAGATTGCCAGAGGCATATAAAAAATTCTATAAGGAATGGCGTCACAAAGTTCCAGAACCAGTTTATTTTCAACCCAAACAAGGAAAATGGACTCGTGATGAGAAAACCAATGCAGTGATTCCTGTCCAAAATATACCAATTCCTTTAAAGTACCCAAAAACAATGCATTCTGGTATTTGGGGAGGAGAAGCAGTTATTCAGGGTTTTAAGCAAAGTGGTAAATATAAGAGTCGGGTTCCTTACTTTTGGACTCCTACTCTTAAGAAAACAGTTGTTTACAGTGAAGTTTTAGATAAATACATGTCTACAACAGTAACTGAAAGAGCTATTGATTTAATAAATAAAAACTTTGGTTTAGACCATTATTTGTTGAAAACAGCTGCATGCGATTTAAGAACCACTTTAAGCTTAAAAATCAAACGTCAAATTTTAATGGCTCTAAGGGACAAGACATTGTATCCTGATGATAATTTAAAACAGATAACAGTTTATAATAAATACAAAAATTACCTGAAGGATTACACCCATGAAGAAATAGAATGGTATGGATTGACATTTAATGAAGCTTTACTTAAGTTACAAGAAATGGATTCTTTAAAGGAAAAGAAAGAGCCATTGAAGACAAAGTACAGAATAGAACTGATTGAAGAATTGAAAAATAGTATTCAAACACCAACAGAAGAAAAAACTAGTTGGTTAAATAAACTCAACCCATTTAATTAGAAAATGTTTATTGTAGTGTGTTAATGAAAAAAGTAAATAAATAATGATAATTATAATAAAAAAAAGTACAAATTTCTTTAATTGTAAAGCTAACCCCAATTAATTTTGAGTATCATCCAAACCTATAATTTACATAACTATAATTTGGTGCATAAATTATTTAAAGATTAAACATATAAATTAACATTAATCTAAGCACCACACATAGTGCAAGCATCTCTGTTTTCCAATGAACACACTAATTGTTGCATGCTTAAAGCATCATTTTTCTCTGTTTGACTCGCAACATTGTTAGATAATGTACTTTTATTAACTGTAAACTGTATAGGATCAGCAGCAGGCCGAGTTCGCAAATAATACATGCCAGTTTTTAAGCCCTGTCAGTAAAAATATATAAATATATATAGGAACCAATAGTTAGAATTATATATAAATAACTTACTTTTTTCCATCCATAAAAATGAACAGATGATATTTTACCAATAGTTGGTTGTTCAATGTGAATATTTAATGATTGAGATTGATCAATGTAGGCTGCTCGATCAGCTGCCATATCTAGTATGATCTTTTGAGACAATTCCCAATTTGTTTTATATAATTCTTTAATATTGTTTGGAATGCTATTTATTTTCTGTTAAGATCATTTTTAAGTTATTATATTTATTTTGGTTGATTATTTAAAAATAATTTGTACCTGAACTGATCCTTTATAGAAAATTAATTCATTTCTCATATCTTCATTCCATAGGTTAAGTTCAATCAAATCATTTAGTAAATGACGATTAATAACCTGTGAACAATAGAAATACATTCAATAAAATAAAAGTATTAACTACATAATTTACTAACACTAAATTCTCCACTCAGAGTACGTCTGTAATACAGATTTGTTGTGTATGGTTCAATAGATTCATTGTTTCCCAGAATTTGTGCTGTTGAAGCAGTTGGCATTGGAGCTAACAATAAAGAATTTCTAACACCATGATTTGAAATTTTTTCTTTTAATACATCCCAATTCCATAGATTAGTAGGCTTAACATTCCACATATCATATTGAAAAATCTAAAAACGAGTTATTTAATATTAAAATATTTACATTTTTTAACTTTCTTTTTAAAATTCATACTCCTTGACTAATTGGTGATCCTTGATAGGATGAATAAGTTCCATATTTTTCAGCTAACTCACAACTAGCTTCCAGTGCACCATAATACAAAGTTTCAAATATTTGAATATTAAGTTTTCTTGATTCAGGAGAACCAAATGGATATCTCATTAATAGGAATAAATCGGCTAATCCTTGGATGCCTATTCCAATAGGACGATGTTTTTTATTTGAAACTTCAGCCTATAAGTTTTAAAAATTGAGTTTATAAAAATAAAAAATTATAATTTATTTTATTTTTTACTTCTATGACAGGATAAAAGTTGACATCTATCACTTTGTTTAAATTTCTAGTCACAATTTTAGTAATTTTTAAGAGCTTTTCAAAATCATATTCTCCATTTGGTTTTACAAACATATTTACAGCAATTGAAGCTAGATTACATACTGCAACCTAAAAATAAATTGTAAAATTTTTTTTAGCATTGTAGTTAAATATAAATATGATAATTATATTACCTCTTCTGGGGAAGTGTATTGAATTACTTCAGTACAAAGATTACTGCACTTAATTGTACCAAGATTTTTTTGATTGCTTTTTGCATTGCAAGCATCTTTGTACAGTACATAAGGCATACCAGTTTCAATTTGAGAAGTTATTATACGGAACCATAATTCTCTTGCAGATACTTGTCTGTTGTAACGTTTTTCATTCTCATATCTAAATTAAATAAAACAAATAATAAATAAATATATATTTAATTATATGTTAAGAGAAAATTATACATACAATTAGTTGATATCAAATAATTTTAATATCTACCACTACAGGGTCCCAGTAAAATATTTATTTAAAGACTAATTATTGGATAATATAATCTAAGTTTAAGTTAATTACTAGTAATTATATTTATAACTGATTATTATATACTATTTATTTAATGTATATTTTTTAATTGCATATTACAAATTTTCTTTTATAAAATATTTTACTAAAATAATATGAAACCTGACTAGCATCATCCTCTAAGTCCTCCTTCAAATGGTATTTTTCAAAATCAAGTTTAACCTATATTTACTATTTCTATAAATAGTTATTGCTATAGTTGTAAATTTGTATAACTATTTCCATATATAGTTAGTTATAAAATTTTACATTATTAACTAAGTTTGTTCTATATACTTAACATATAATTAAAATTATATTCTTATTTCATTAATAACCTTATTATAATTTTATTTTTGCTGATTAAAATAGTTTACAGCTTATAAAATATCTGGGGTTCATGCTGTTATCATTATTTTGGTCATGCATATGAATAATGTGTTGATATTTAATAAATTTATGAAACAATTAGATATTTATTAATTATTCAAAAGGTAGAGAATCACAGAAAGTTAAGAACCACTGTTATAATAAATTAAAATATAAATAGATAAATTATTTTAACATTAATATGAATAATATTAATTAATCTACAAAATTATTGAATTAAGAATTTATTATAAATTTACTTTTTGTAAAGTTTTACAAAATCTTCTCCCCAGACATCTGAAAGGCCAGGACATTTATGTGGACACATTAAACTCCAATTTTGATCAGTTTCAACACGTCTCATGAATTCATCAGGTATCCAAAGAGCTAAAAATAAGTCTCTGGTTTTTTCATCTTTATCGCCAGTATTTTTTCTTAATTCTGTATAAGTATAAATATCTGCATGCCAAGGCTCTATATAAACAGCAATAGCACCGGCTCTCTGTAATAATTTATATTCATATTTATAAAACTAAATGTTGATTAAATTTGATATAAATACTTACTCTTCCACCTTGATCAACATATTGAGCCAAATCATTAAAACATTTTAATCGCTCAACAAGACCGTGTGATTTATGTTTGGGATATTTAGTCCATAATGTACCAGCTGCACTAATATTATGGACATGTATACCAATACCTCCTGCAGATTTTGAAATTTTAGCACAAGTTTTGATAGTTTTAGTTAAATCATTCAATGAATCTGATTTATTTGCTACTAAAAAACAACTAATCAAAAATGTTGGGAATTAAAAATTGAACATGGTTAAATAAAATAATCCTACCTTGAAAGTTGAGGTTTAGGTGTAGCAGCATTAAACATTGTTGGTGAAGCATGAGTAAAATACTTTAATGACATCAAATCATATGTTTCTATAGCGGAGTCAATATCATTACCGTGGATTCCAATTGAAACTCTCATCAATAAATGTTGAGGACGTTCAACAACTTTACCATTTATTTTCAGTAAGTATGACTTTTCAAGTGTCTGAAATATATTATTCAAAATATCATAAAATTGAATACAAATATTATAATATGATAAATAATCATATAATCAAATGTAGTAAATATATAAGTTGTACCTTAAATCCAAAATAACTATAAGTAGAATCCCTTTCATGTTTAATAGCATTATTCAAACGATCAGCATTTTTCATAATAATATCATAATGAAATTCAGAAATAATTGGCATACGACTCTGGTTGCGTTCATTAGTCATATTATACAAATCATAAACTACATCTGTAATGAAATTATAATATACATTACAAAAGAAAAAATATCTAATACAACAACTTAAATGAATAACTAGTTTACCACTAAATTTTTCACTAGTTTCTTTATAGAGATTAGAAATTGCAATACGTGCAGCAAGTACAGCAAAATCAGGATGCTTAGTTGTTAAATAAGCAGCTGTTTCAGCAGCAAGATTGTCTATTTGCACTGTACTTATACCTGGGCATAAATCACTTATTACATTTAATGTAATTTCAGCCTGTTGGAAAAATACATTTTAATAAATTAATATTTATTTGATATAACTATAACAAGTAGGGTTGCTAAATTTTGAAATCTCTAATCTGGGGTATCAATATGAATGACCTTTTTTTTCCGATGTAATGCTCATTTGAAAATAAAAATCAGTAAATACTTTTGTTCATATTTATTAGCTAATACAATTACATTATTATTGTATAAAAACAGCAATTAGATTTAGTCATTTAGATAACATAATATGATAATCATAATATAATGATTAAGCGTAGGTACAATATTATTTATTGTTTTATTATTAAATAATACTATATTAAATGTTATTTTCTCCTAGTTTCTATTAACCAGAACAAATTTAATGACCAGTTATGAAACAGGAATATGTCATTAGAACTGGGGCTATCCCAGGACGAATGGCAAGCCTAGTTTTAAAACATTACAATTGACTGCATTAGCACTTCTGTAAAATTATAAACTGTGAAAGGAATACTAATACATTAAAGGTCGTTATATAAATATTGTCAATTCTATTGTATTATCTGTAAATGCAGTTATAATTTTTTGGCTCGTACACTCAAAACATTTAAAACTACCTATGGAAATTTGATAATACTAATATTTAAAGTTATAATAACCGGGTCAATGAAATCCATGTTGAGTCCCTCGCATAATTTTTCGATACGTGATGTGATCTTGTCCATCAATACTTCTTCCATTCGACCATCTAAACAAGTATTTTATGTTGGAACATGGTAAATTGTAACCGAAAAATATAAAAAAATTAACTTTTATTTTCACTTACCACGCTTTTTGACGAAAAGCTTAGTTTTGGATTTTCCAATGTCATTGGACATGATTAATTATGAGTTGTGACAAGTCAGCGTTAACAATACGTGAGAATCAATTAAATTATGGTTAAAAATGTATAAAAGATTTATATCATAGACGTCGCATACAAAAAACTTCGTTCAATAACCAGTAGACTGCCTTGGCCCTAAAGTGATATTTAAGTCTCACGGAATTGACTGTAGAGTGAATACCCAATATCACAACATAATGTACAATGTACACACAAGGTTTCCCGCTTTTTTTCTTCAACCGTCCAAGGGCTGTGTTAATTGAAAAAAAAAATATTGTACAAAAAAATTATCGTATGCGACATAAACACGTTTAAATAATTATCCACGCATGGAAATTGTTTTACGTTTTGTCAAATCTTTGAATAATCTTTATTAAAACTTTTATGATATATTTATATTGATTATTTGTAAAGAGAAATATAATTTCAAAGATCGAGTTTTGTGATATTGCTTACGATATGGTTAGAGTTGGGTGCACTGTTTTGCATATTAACTTTTGGCGCGAACCGTCTGATTTCATTGTGTTAATGTATTATTTTTCAAATCAAATTGATTGTAAAAACAACTACAAGCATAGGACTTATTTTTTGCACTAGCATTGAGGGTGTTTTGCATATCATTTACCATTTATCCCTGCACATTGACCGCCATTTTAGCATTCTTTGTCGGTAATTTTACAACGAATAAATATCTGTTTACATTTCATGTTTGTTTCTATTTGAAATGGCCGAAATAAAAAAACATTTATACGTTCAAAAAAGAGGTAAGTTATATTTTTAAAGTTCAAATTATATTAAAACAATATTACATGTATGCATTGTTGTTGATATAATAATGTTATGGATGCTATTGCAGTACCTTAAGTACTGATACTTATAGCTTTTTAATTTTGATAGATACTTATAGAATGATAATTATTGTGTATTATATACAACCAGTGGTGAATTAGGCTCCCGGGAATTCGGGAGTTTTCTCAGTGGGCCGCTACTTTAAATAATTATTTTAAGTATCAACGTATGGTTTGTAGCGCAATTATAGATTTAAAACGAATTCAGAGATTTCAATGGAGTTCTAGAAATGTTCAAAAAGTTTGAAGATATTATGTCAGACAAACTAGAACACTTACTATTTGGTAATATAGATATTGAAAATTAATTATCCTCTATAAGATACAGAAAGTTTAAAAGATTAGATGGGAAAAAATAAGATGATAATCAAATTAAAAACAGTGCTATTAAGTATATAATTGAAGTAAATTATATTGTAGATAAAACTACAAGTAGGTATTGAATAAAAGTTTTTAGGAATTAAAAAGATATACAGTGATTTTGGATGTTTGTTCCTCTAATAATTTTAAAGATTTATGAACGAATAATTTTCCAGCTAATGTATGATATGAGCTCTCTAAAAACATTGAACTATTCAACCAATGAATTGTTATTGATGATTTCAGAAGTGAACTACTTAGGTTTGCTAAAAATTGGAACAATTTAAAAAAAATTGTTCCAGAATCATTTAAAGCTTACAAATATGTTGATTTAGAAGATAGTATAATTAAATAATTATTAAAATGTTAATTGTAAAACTTGTATGAATTGTACTATCTTTTGTTATTTTGTAGTACAAAAATACTATTTTACAAAGTACCTATAATGTAACAACAAATGTATTGTAGAATTATTTGCAACTATGTTAAAATAATAAGTTATAATAAATGTTGTCTAAAATTCAACGTTTTGGTAAATTAATATATGATCTGGTATTTTTGTATTTTTCTGGGCCAAAATCTCTCCCCAATTTACCCCTGCTTACAATATCAAACTATATTCACACTAAAATGATTTAATGTATTATTTAATTTATTTTACTTTAATTGTATCTGTTTACTTAAATTAGTTATGGACCATGAAATATATCTTAGTTATGTTTCATTTGCTCTGTATATTAGGATGTAAGTATTTGATTATGTACACATTTTTAATGTAGTCACAGTTCTTAAATTAAAAATAGTATCTTTTTTTTTAATATGATATTTGTTAAGTTTCATGCTTGCCACTTCTCAAAATAAATTTTTACATGTATACCATAGATATTACAGATTTTTAGATTCTGAATGAAATAAGCTGGGCTCGGGACTTATAGCATTTAAAATCATTAAAATAAGCACTTAACAATATCATTATAAGCACTCAAATAAGCATTTAAAAAAATTTAAATTTAAACAAAAATATTTATTTAACAAAAAAAAAAAATTACCTAAAATAGGAAAAATAAGCAAAAATTTTTAAATTTTCTTTTTAAATGAACACATTAAAATATTAGACATATTTTGAAACTGTGATGAATATAAAATTAAAGATTATCCAAAATATTAAAACAAAAAATGTAGTCCATATTATAAATTGTAATTAAAAAAACTTTATATTATAAAAAAAACTTTAACTGTGACTTTCGAGACATTTTGCCTTATTGTTTATGGATTTTCCAAGGCATTTTGTGAAAAATAAAATGTAAACAATATTTTTAAATAGTTAAAAAATTTGGGGGAGATCAGTGGCCTATGTCATCATTTATAATTTAACAGAGATATGAAAAAAAGCAAAAATAATCAGAAAAACAGGAACTAAGTATTTTTTTAAAAAATTGTTGAAAAAAAGCAACTAAAAAAAAAGCACTTTAAAATTTCATAATTAAACGTGTTATAACATGACATACACATCCATAACTCTCTGCTACATTTTATGTCATATTATAAAAATAAGCAAATGTTATAAGTCTCGACCCCTAGAAATAAGAAATGTATTGGTTTTACTGTGATGTTTGTTTATTTATTTCATAATCATAAGACATTTTTGATTGAAAATGTCTGGTTGCTACTAGGTTGAAGGTGTTATATTACGAATTTACTATCAGTTTTCTCAATAAGTTCAAAAAACTATAATGACAATAGTTATGAAAAAAGGCAAAATATTTTGTTTTCTGATTTTCAACAAAATTGATTTATTTTTTTCATGTTAACTCATAAAATAATAATCTTTTCTTAAATGTTATTATTTTTCCACAAAAAATTCACAATTTTCTACTCATAAATGTTCAAAATAGAAAAATACTTATCATGGATACAATTTTTGAACCTAAATAAAGTTGAGTTGAAAATTTAATGTAATCTGGCTTAACATGGTTTGAAGATCCTTGTTTTAAAGAAAATACTGATATATTAAACATGGAAATAATCTTATTATATATTATGTATAATTTATTTTCATAAAAAAAAAGTAGACTTGTTTTATTTTCAAAGTGAAACCACTTTGATATGCTAAGCTAACAATGAGTTATCCAGCACAGTATTTAAAATGTTTGTAACATTAATTTTTTAATTTCAGATGGCAGTATTGAAAGTGTACATTATGATGAAATTATTACGCGTATTAAACAGTTGTGCTACAATTTAGATTCAGAAAATATTGATCCAGTGAGTACAATACATTTTAATATTTCTTATTTTTATAAACTTTTAAGAAATTTTAATAAATCAATTGATTCTATTATTATTATTTTACAAGTAAAAGAGCTAAAAATGTCTCAAAATTATTAATAAAACGCTGTTTCTATATGCCCGATCATGGTCGATATAGGTATTGATTATAGAATAGATTAGATAGAACTAGACAGACTAGAATATATCTATTCTATAATCAATGGTATAGAGGAGTATAAAAATACATTTTTTTTATAATTTTTCAATATCTGTTTATCAAATTGTAATTGTAGCTCATCAAAAATATTCCGGTTTTGTAAAAATATTATTTTATAAAATTCAAATGTTTTCATGGAGGTATTCTTATGAAATCTAACAACAAACAGAAATTGTTCACATTATAAGTATATTTATTAATTTTTAAATTATTTTAAATAAATAAGAGTTATTATCAAGTATTATGAAGAAAAACAGGAATGTGTAAGAATTGTTTAAATTGTTTGCTAAAAATAAATAAAGTTATTACAATTAAGTTTTAATCACTGATCAACCGTTCCTTATCTTAATGGCTATAGTCGGGCTTGTAGACAGCGTTAATAAAACTATCTTTTATTTATTTTTTAAGGCTGCTATGGCAATTCATGTAATAAAAAAATGTCTTTACCCTGGTATCACTACTTCTCAACTTGATGATGCAGCTGCAGAAATGGCAATTACTATGACCACTCTACACCCAGATTATGGGAAACTAGCATCTCGCATAGCTATTTCTAATTTACATAAGCAAACTAAAGAGAAATTTAGTGGTAAGTTTTGTTGAATAATATCTCTATAATATCTAGATATCTCCTAATATATCTTAAAAAAGTATATTTATCTAATGAAAACATATTTTTATTGATATTGAATCAGTGCATAGCACCTATAATAAATACTAATAGTTTTTATTTAACATTGTTTTAAAATAGGATCCTATACCTGCATTTGTTGTCTTTATTGTACAAAATACAACTTCATAAATTTTTTGTTGAAATGTTTGGTCATTAGCTTTAAAACAAGAGTAAAAATGATCTTTTATCAAAAATAAAAGGACCACCATAATTTGTATTTTGTTGTTCATTTTTTTTATAATATTTTAATTTTTATGTAAATAATGAGTTTTTTAAATTATTGTTTTTTACATACTCATTACTCAGTTAAAAATTTAAGTATGTAAATACCAACCAGCAAAACATTGATAATGTTTTTCCATTTAAATTAGATAATTAGTTAGTTTACTCTATTATTATTAAAGCTAACAACATAATATTTAATTTATTGAATGTAAATTTGCTGTGTTATATGTTTGAAGACAAAAAAAAAATGCATTTAATAGTCCTATTAATGTTTTGTTGTTTAAATTTAGCTAAAAATAATTAATAAATATTGAGTGTTAATTTGGTCATAATCATTTTTTTTATCTGTAGATGTAATGGATGATGTCTATAAAAATGATGATTACTGGAATATTGGTTTATCAGATGATGTTTACAAAATAATTATGAACAATAAAGATCGTTTTAATTCTGCAATTAATCATGAAAATGATTATAATTTAGATTATTTTGGATTTAAAGTAATATTATAACTATATTAAACATAATTATATAATATAAATTACTATCTGTATTATTATGTTTTACAGAACTTAGTGGAATATTTTTTAGCTAAATCTGACAATAAAACATTTGAACGACCTCAACATTTATACATGAAAATTGCTGTTAGTATTCATGGAAATGATATTGACTCAGCTATTGAAACATATAATATGTTATCTCAAAAGTTGTATATATTTTCTCCAGTAGTCATGCGATTGCAGCCTGCTTCCAAAAAAGTACATCAACCAAGTATTAGGTACATATATAATTATAAAAATAATAAATGTTTATTAATAATTTTTTATTATTATTTTTATTATTAGTCATTATTCAGTAGGAATGATAGCTGATAGTATTGATGGCATATATGATACTCTTACTCGTTTTTCAAAATTTGTTTTGCCTTATTCAAGTACTGCTATCCATGTACACAAAATACGTGCTGCAGGCACTTATATTAAAGGTAGCAATGGAAAATCTAGTGGTCTTCCACTTATGTTGAAGCAATATGATACTGTGGTTCACAATTTTGAAACTTTTGAAAGACCTAAAAGTATTAATGGCCTCTCAATTTACTGTGAATTATGGCATGCAGATATCATGAAAGTTATAGATCAAATTAGGAAAACTGCTATTGCAGATTTAAAGTTACAAAACAGCTACCCAGCTTTATGGATACCTGATGAATTTATGAGAAGAGTTCAGAATAATGAGATTTGGAGTTTTATGAGTCCTGATCATTGTCCTGGTCTTATAGAAGTTTACGGGGAAAAATTTGACAATCTTTATAGAGAGTAATAATATAAATAATAAATGTATACTATAAATATTGAATTTATTATAAGTTTTAAATATTTTTAGGTATGAATTAAAAGGTAAAAGTTTTGTTCTAAAACAAATTGAAGCAAAGAAATTATGGTCACAAATTATTCAATCTCAAATTGAAACCGGTTTACCATTATTGTTATTCAAAGATGCATGTAATGCTAAAAGTAACGAAGTAAATTTAGGAACAATACAATGTGCTGGGCGTAATGGAGACACTGTACAGTTTACTGCACCAGATGAAGTAATTTCGTATTTTAGTTTTAAAATATTGCTGTGTCTATATGCCTGATCATAGTCAGTTACATAATGTAAGTCCAACTATGGTTGGTAATTTAAGGAACACCCTAACCATGGCCATTAAAATGAGAATAGTGCGACCAGTGACAACAACTCGCATGCACACAGCAACACTGGATACTGAATATTATAAACTTTTTTTCATGTTTTTATCATTGTAACTTATGTTTGGGCGTTCCTTATCATACAGAACATGGTCGGGTTTATAGATATTGTGTTAAATATATATATAAGAAAAATTATTCAATAAATATAAATAATTTATACTCGTTTATATTGAATCTTTCTGTATATAGGTGGCTACATGTACTACTGCTTCAGTTGCTGTAAATATGTTTTTAACATCTGGAAATACTTATAATTTTTCTAAACTCAAAGAAACAGTTAAGAAACTAACTTATGATCTGAATAAAATAATTGAATCCAATAATGAAGTATTTTGTGAGGTATTTTATACTATTTCTTCCAAATTATTCATTTTAACTATGTCTTAACTTTTTTATTTTAGGAAGAAAAATTAAATTTGGGTATTAAACAAAATCAATTAGCTATTGGTATAGGTATTCTGGGGCTTGCAGATTTATTTTTAAAAATGAAATATCCTTTTGATGAAAAAGAAGCCAGAGAACTTAATGTAAAAATTCATGAAACAATTTATTATGGTGCCTTAGAAGCAAGCTGTGAATTAGCTGCTAAATATGGCTGTTATAAAACATATTTAAATAGTCCTGCAAGTAATGGGGTAAGTTAATAAATTATAGTTATTTTTAATTTTTTTTTTTATTATTAATCTATTGTTATTTTTGATGTAGTTACTACAATTTGATTTATGGAATGTGAAACCTTCTAATTTATGGGATTGGAGTTGTCTTAAAAAAAAAATTGCAGAATATGGGCTAAGGAATTCTTTAGTTACAATTATTTCAAATACTGAAATTGAATCTAAAATTTTTGGTTGTATGAATTCTATTGAGCCATTAGATTCAAATATTAAACTTAGATATATTTCATCTGTAGAAAGTAAACCTAAAGAAATCCAGGTAGTTTTAATTTTCTACATATTCAATTATTTGAAATAAAATTATTGTATTTATATTTTAGGTTGTTAATCCATATTTATTGAAAGATTTATATGATCGCAATCTTTGGGATGAGAAAATAATATCTGAATTAGTTGATAATATGGGTTCAATACAGGTAAATAATTAGATTTTGTTGTAGATTTAACTTTTATTGTAATTATATTTTTAGGAAATCAATGATTTACCAGAAGATTTAAAACAATTGTATAGAACAAAGTGGGAAATTGATCAAAAAGCTTTAGTTTCCATGGCAGCTGATCGAGCTCCATTTATTGATCATTCACAAGCACTCTCTCTATATATTGCAAAAGCAAATGAAGAAATAATTTCTGATATACACATGTTGACATGGAAATTAGTAAGCTTATTTAATTTTATAAATAAATATAAAAATTATTTGTTTTAATTTAAAATTTTTTAGGGTTTGAAAACTGGTGTAAGTCAACTAAGAATTAAACAAACTGAAGATGATCTAAGGGATTGATAAATTGTACCAGTATAATTTAATTTAGTTTTTATAAAATATTTATATTTATATAAATACATTTATTTTTAATACATTTTGCATAATTTCATGTCTCAATTATAGTTACTTTAGGACTATTATCTTTTAATTTTTCCATGAAATGTAGTAAGTATTCTAGTCTAAAAACATTATATAATCAGGTATTGTTCTTCAAACATAGATAGGAAATGTTAGAAATAATATCTGTCCAATTAGGTCTTATATTCATTCATATATCTAACTAAAGAAGTTGGTATCGCATAAATAAAAAATGTTTAAATTGTTGAGAGATAATATAATTAAAACTAGAACAAGAAATTATTGATTTATAATGTTCATTGTATAATTTCTCTATTGATCACATAATTTATATTTACAATAAAAAGACTTGTGTATTGTCTAATATAATTAAATATTATAAAACTTATAATGTGTAACATATTAATAATAATTAAAAAAAAAAAAGAACCGGATGGGCATCGCTCTGCTGTACACTTGGGGGTGAAGTGCGACTTCATAGGATAGGTCATTATAATGGATTTGTTAAATTTGAATTCAATGATAGGTATCATTGTATACGAAAAACGATTCTGAACGGAGATGATATGTTTGACTAGAATATAATACATGTAATACATGTACAATAATATATGTTATTTATAAATATTGTAATAAGTATATTTTATTTTGAAACGAAAAATTTAGAAAAATCGAAAATTTTAATTGTCTGTAAATAAGTCAAAATACATCAAAATACTTTGAAAACATAACCATGTATAGAGAACGTCAATATAAAGATTTGGTGAATATTTCAAGTTGTTGCGGTTTTTCGTTTTTGAGTTAGAGCATTTTAAAAAACCGATATCATTTGTCAGTCTAGAATATTATACATTGTATTATATTTTACATGTAATTTTATGTCAATATTCGCTGTTCAAACGCTTATAAAAAAAAATTGTGCCTATGGATTTTAATAATTTTTGAATGACATTAAGAACTACTTCTGTGGAATCTTCTATTAAATTTCAAGTATTTTGTAGGACCCAAATTTTTTTTATCACCGATTATTAAAATAAAATGTAAAAAAATCGAATACTTTAAATGAGAATAAATCGCTATTTTATGCAATTTCGTAAATATTTAAATTTCAAACAGTCATAACATTTTTTCCTCCAAGTCCGGAAGAAATTTTTTAAAAGATTTTTGAAGAGTAGCTTATAGATAACCTAGTGTGAAAATTTTGAACTTTAAGTATGAACAGAAAAAATGTTATGAATTTTTATCTACAAAATAACTTGCAAATTATCGTGATTTTTACATATTTCGTATAAATTGGAACTTTGAGCTCTTATAAAAAAAAAATTGTGACTTACGATTTTAGATTTTTTTTTTATCAGTTAAGGAAAAACTTATAAGAAACCTTGTTTTAAATTTTCAAGATATTCTGGGCAGCCAAAAAATTTTTATCGTTATTTTAATAAAAAATACTTAAAAAAATTGAAAATTTCAATTGTCTATTTAGCTCAATAAAAGTCAAAATACTTTGAAAATTTAACGGTGTATAGAGAACGCTAATTTAAACATTTAGTGAAAATTTCAAGTATTTACATCGATTAGTTTTTGAGTTATAGTAAAATAAAAAATTTGATTTTGTCGAAAACTGGTTTTGCGTAAAAACTCCCGTTTTTCCCTTATTTTTTTAGGGTTTTTCCCGTCGCATTTAAAAAATATTGAAATTTTTTTACTTTTGACCCTTCAAAGTACCAACTAGATTCACTTTGCTTTCAGAAAAGTTGCTACATAAGCAAATCAAAGCATTTTTACTGCCAAAAAAGGTGTATGTAAAAACACATCATTGTAAAACCAATAGATTTCATCACTCCGTTCAGAATCTAAAAGTTTTTGGACACATAGTGAGATACAAAACGTTAGTTACAAATACAATGGATGGGAAGAGAAATGAGGAAGATGATGACCGAGAGAAACAAATCTGGGGAACATGAAGAAGCTATTATCTTTAGCAAATTATGAAGAAATAAAAAAACTAGCAGATGGAAGATTATTTGAGGTGACAAGGCAAAGCCTTTAGATAATAAAAAAAAGCTGGACAACTAATGATACTGTCATGTTCGAAAGTTGAATAATTGTTGTTATTGACTGATTAATATTCTTATATTTAATAAGTTATTAACTGACGAAATCGTGTAGTTAGATTTGTATTGACAAAAATATTTTAACATGTTGGAAAACTATTTCAACGAACAAAGTGAAGAACGGCATAACATATCACTCGAAGAACATTGGTTGGGTTATCTTAAAACATACTATAATGTGTGTGTTGTGTTAATCGTATAAACAAAATAATCAGTAAAAGTTATGGCAGTAGGGAAAAATTAAAACTGGACAAACAATGGTAAACTTAAAAATACCATTTAATTATTTTATATTCCACTCTTCACACCGTATAGAGCAGTTATTGACCAATAATATTTTTCAGAAATGTTCTTGTGCAGAATATGTTAAGTGTAGTGATATGGTCTTTAATAAATAGTGATATATGTATCAAGTCGACAGAGTGATACAGCAACGGCTGAATATTTCTCCACATGCATACCTAGTCGATTCCTTTTACTCTTAGTACGCTTATATTCTAATGTTTTCCCTTTTATTGGTTTTTTTTGGATTTATCACTAACACCTACCTTAAATATAACAAAATAAAATAAACATAGTTAAGATGTAATTTTAATTTTAAACTTAATTTAACATAATTTAATGTATTATATACATACATGTATTACATGCATTGATAATAGATGTACAGTAGAAGCCGCTTATTAGAAACACGGATAATTGATACAATCGCGTTTTTGAAACAAAATGTCCCGGGACACACCGGTCGTATACAGTGGCGGATTCAAGGGGGGGCAATGGGGGCATTTGCCCCCCCCCCCCAAATGCCCAAATTGTCTTATATGTTATATCATCATAGATATTCATATTTATTGAGTTATAGTTACAGTTAGGTACATTGACCGCTTCGCCAATAAAAAACAGCGACGTTTAGACTTTGTTTTATAAAATGTACTATAAAATATAAATTTGTAAGACATTGTGTATATGTTGTAAATGATATGGAACTTTTGCCCCCTGCATAACTAAGCCCTGGATTCGCCACTGGTCGTATATTAGAATTTTGAAAATAAATCGGATTATTGAAACATCACCTCGGTTATTTGAAACAATTAAGCGAAGGTCAGTTGAGATTTACATTGGTTACCCGGCGATTTATTAAATTTAATCTTATTTTTGCTGTTGTTATGTTTTTTGTAAATAAAATGTATATGTAATTTAAAAATGTCTAAACGTCAAAAAGTCTAAAAGTTCGAAACAGAAGTGCTGAAAATTCAAACTGAAGAAGAGATTTGTAATGCGGTAATGAATTCTCAAACAATTGAACAGGCCAATACTGATGATGAAGAAAACAGTGAGGCAACCTTGGCACCCCCATCATACAAGGAGATTGTTGAAGCTTTAAGTGTATTCAGGAGAGCTATCCAGCACCTATACGGATAAAGTAGGTTTTGAGAAGCATTACGCATATGAATATATGGTCATGGAGTGGCTCAGCGCAAAAAAAACAAACTTCAATAGATACATATTTTAAATAATTAACCTATACAAATGTACATACTTTTTTTAAATTTTACAGTTTACATACTTTTTTTAAATTATACAATATATATACATAGTTAAATATACATTTATACATATATTTTTCGCGTATTTTTCATTTTTTTTTCATAGTACAAATCAAACCAATCGTTTATTAGAAACAATCGGTTAATTGACACATTTTACCTTGGTCCCAAAGTGTTTCTAATAAGCGACATCTACTGTATATCTATTATCAATGATTATATGTATATAAATATATTTATATGTATATTTATGTATCATGCCCTCCCTGTCAGCAAGATCTGCGCCTGCTTATGGTATAGAGTAGTGGTCGGCAACCAGTGTTGGGACATATCTAGATAAATTTATCTTTATCTTCATTTTGATAAAATTCTAGTTATTTATGAGTACCTATCTAGATAATTTATTGAAATGAAATAAAAATAAAATTTGAAAATTTTTCATTTTACATTCATTATTTTCATTAATAGCATTTACAAATCAGCAGTCTTTTAAGGAATACTTTTTTTGGATCTATTCAGAATACGTATTCGAATAAATGGATGAAAATGTATTCAGAATACGTATTCGGATAATTTAAAAAAAAATGTATTCAGAATATATATTCGAATACTTAAAAAAGTATTAGAGTATTTAAAGAAGTTCTCGAATACTTTAAAATA